>BGPR01000163.1:740965-952661 GCA_013235015.1 Araneus ventricosus | reverse complement strand
GAGCAACTTCGCGCTCGATAGTCCGATCAGTCATTTTGAAGGCCTGCTCACTTTATATGACAAATTATTGAAGCTTAAATAGTAAATGCGTTGAATCTTGTCGAATGTTGAAACCTTGAAGTTTTAAGGTAAATGATTTTCATCTAAACAATAAAAGAAACAATTAAACATTGCTTGTTTCATTATGCATGTCTATTTTTGCTCTTTGATGAAACCCAAACATATTGTTGAAACCCAATAATTGAAATGCAAACAAATTGTTGAAACCCAACAGAAAACGCCGAACATGCTGGACGTCCGTGCGAACCAGAGGGTATAAAAAGTGAGGCGGCAAAAAAATTCATAAATATCTAAAAAAGCCGGGAGTGCGGTAAAATATTTCAGCAATGCAATGAATATATACTTATAAAAGGCTGTGTGCGTGTGTGTGTCTGCGTGCGGTGTCCAGACGAATCTATCGCACTTACAGCTATGAAATTTGGCACACAGGTAGTCGTAATCGTGACTCAATGCACCTCGAAGCCGAAATTTTATTTCTCGATAGAATGGTTTTGAATAATTGTACGAAAAAAATAGATAAACCATTTTAAAGAGCAGACGATTTCCATTCTAATGAAGTTAGTTTCGAATTTCTAATGTAATTTACTGAATTTTGGGAATTTTTTTAAAAATAGTCACTTTTCAAAAATAAAATTTTCTGGAATCCTTAAAACTCTTGCATCCGATGTTCTAATCAAGATATCATTTTGAAAATTTTTCAGCTTATAACTGCAACGGTTCTGTCGGATTTAAAACAAGAATGGTTAAAATATCTTTATTCGTTTTTTTTTAAATTAATTTTTTCCTGGTAGTTGAACGATATTTTTCCTCTAGGGAAGCTTCCGCCCGCGACAGCTCTCAGGAACGTTGCGGGCAATTTCATTGGCTGACGGGCCAGGGTGACGTCATTACTTTCGCGTTCTGCGAGGAGATGATTTATTTACTCGATGACTTCGATTATTATTTTTAAGCGTGTCTTAACTTACTTCTTTGCCTTTCACACTTTGCTTGGGGTGTAATAAATATCAGATTGTAATTTTTTTAACATTGTTTGGATTTAACGGTACTCGGTCGAGGGGAAAAAGAGGCGGACCAACTCAATATTATATATATTTCCGTTTTTATTTCGATTTCAAAACTTTCATTTATGTAATTATATGTGGGGTTTTTTTTTTTTTTTCTCTTCCCCGATTCCACGGGCAACGCCGTGCGTATTGCTAGTACTAAAAGTGAAAATTCTGCTTTGGAGTTAATTTCCCAAGAAAACAATTTATACTATCACAACCGTAGCATTTGCGAAAGCGCATGAATAAAAGATTTGCTGAAATAATGTGGTTTGAATTTTATTTACAACAATAAAAACATTGTTAAAATTAATATTTTGAAACATTAATTAAAATTGAACAAAATGTCGCATGGAAATAAGATCGGTGTCATTGAGAAGCTAAATTTTTATCTTGATGATGTAAAAATAATGTTTTTGCGATAATAGGATCCGAAGTTATTCCGGGAAAATGTTAAAATTTAAAGTAATTTTTAAGTAATTTAAATTTCGAAATATCCTTTCTTAGTGAGCACCTACTCCCCAAGACACAACCGCCTGCCAAATTTCAAGTTTCTAGTCCCAGTGGTTTGGGAGATTTCGTGATGAGCGAGTCAGTCAGTGAGTGAGGCATGGTATTTGCTTTTTATATATAATCAATTAAAAATAATATAATCAGTTATTCAAGTGCAAGAAAATTTCAATGCGATCCTTGAGCTTGTTTCATGGAGCTGAGTTTTATAAGATATAATCTCATGTTTGGAGCTGCGTCGAGCTAAATTCGATATTTTTTCTTAATATCTATACTTATATAAAAGGCAATGTTTGTGTGTGTATGTTTGTCTGCGATGTCCAGACGAATCGATCGCACTTACAGCCATGAAATTTGGCACACAGGTAGTCGCAATGGTGACTGAATGCACCTCGAAGCCGAAATTTTAAAATTTAATCTAGAAAATGTTTTATTTAATGTTTTGTGTTGTTTTGGTTGATTTTTCGCACTAATTTCTCAATAGAATGGTTTCGAATAATTGTACGACAAAAATATATACATCATCGGAAAGAGCACGCGATTTCCGTTCTAATGAAGTTAGTTTTGAATTTCTAACGCAATTTACTGAATTTTGAGAATTTTTTATAAAATACCCAGTTTTGGCATCGAGATGTTATTTTTGATTTTAAATTTGTTGCATCCGACTTTCTAATAACACTATTATTTTCAGTTTTTTTCAGCTTATAAGTAGAACGGTTCTGTCGGATTTAAAACAAAAACGGTTAAAATATCTTAAATAATTTTTTAAATAAGTTTAAAATTAATAATTTTAATAAATTTTTTTAATAATAATAATATTTTTTAAAATAAGTTTAAAATTAAATAATTTTAAACTTAAGTTTTAAAATTAATTTTTTTCTGGGCAGTTGAGTTATTTTTATGGAGAGAGTTCCTCACGCGGCACTTCTTCGGAACGCAGATGGCGATGTGATTGGTTGAAGGGGAGGTGACGTCATAACCTTGAATTGAATGACTGATTATTATTTTCGGCAGTATCTTAACGTATTTATTCGTCTAGCATACTTAGCTTGCAGTATAATAATTTTCACGTTGCAATTTTTTATTATTCTTTATCGCGAAAAAACAAATAAGCGGGAATATCAATAATGTGTATCTTTTGTTTTGATTTTGTTTTCAAAACTTTTTCGTGTGTGTGTGTGTGTGTGTGCGCGCGTGCGTGTGTGTGGGGGCGTTTTCCTTTTTTTTTTCCCATTTTGTTGAAGTCCTGATTCCACGGGCAACGCCGTGCGCGTACTGCTAGTAGTATATATAAGACGAGAATGCTCTTTCCACAAGTTCTGTGTTCGTGAAAGGTACTACATATTTTATTGCTTTAACACCGAGTTCTTGGTATTCTTCTTTCACTGCTCCTCAGAAGACAATCAAATTTATTTAATTTCAGATTCCAATGAAGAATCAGTGGAAAGTTCAATTAATTTTTCTTTTTTAGAAATTGTTAATTTTCCAGCTTTTTGAAAAAACGCTTCGTTGAATGGATTTAAAATCCACACATCTGCATCACTGTGCTTCGGAAAATATTGTCTGAATGACAATATTTTCTATATAGAATATATTTATGCTAAGTATATAAGGTATGATATATATTAAGTATGATATATATTTTATGCTAAGTATAAAAGGGAATATTTGTATCCCTTTTATACTTAGCAATTTTTTCCTGGATGATGCTGCACTTGCGCACACCAATTAAATTGCTTCTATCATTCTTTGTCTTTTTAGATATTCTCACCTTTTTGTCTCTTTAGATATTCAATGCTTATAAAAGGGAGTGTGTGCAATGTTTAAACTAAAAATAGTGCACTTACAGCCCTGAGATTTGGCATACAGATAGTAGTAATGATGACTCAATGGAAGCCGAAGACCACATTTTAAAATTTAATTCAGGATTATGTCAAAAAATCTCTTAATTAATCAATCAAATTTTAGTATAGCCCTTTGAAAGATTTATGTGCGAATTTAACTTAATTTAAATCAGTGTTTGATATCTGACTCGTTTAGGCACAATCCAAGTTTGCGTTAGGATCCACCCTGAATAGTGCTGTTGAAGAAGTTCCCATGAATTAACCATTCCAATTTTAGAATAGTCCTAAGTTCGCCTTAGAACTGTCATATACAAGATGTCAACTCTAATCGTGGCCCAATAGCTAACTTTTAAACCGTTACAGATTGGCATATAGTACTTCCAATTGACAAAATGCTTTATGACGCAAAGAACTATATTTTATGTTGTTTGATTCAATACATGTACTACTGAAAAAATTCTAATTTCGAGGTCTAAATTTTTATACAGTAACCCGGACCTATTAGTCATATTTAGTAAAATTTCCTGAAACACTAATATTTTAAACAAAAAAGTTCCACTTTGTCCTTTCATATGTGAACACGGCAAGTGAAAAATTCAAAACCAAGGAAGACGAAATTTTGCAAGCGGTCTTCAAACCAAAATCATAGATCTGTGTCAAATTCTGGATCCATCAACGGAAAGAGATACTGTTCCAAAATGCGTACTCTATTCTCCTCACTATATGATGAAGCTAAACATAAAACCCGGAAGTATGCGAGAGTGGAGAGGAGAACAATCCCGCTCCTTTCATAGACAGTAAAGCACCGGTTATACCTTTCTCATTCATATGGAAATCAAAATCATTCAAAATGTGAAAATTTCCTTCTTTCTAGAAGTATATGAACTGTGATACTCTGATATCATGACTTCGAAGTTATTCAAAATTGCTGAATTAATAGAAGAAAAATTGTCTGCTGCGATGAAGAAAAAGAATGTGAAGAACTTGTTTCACTTTCCTTTAAAGATTGCTATGCACTCCGTTGAAAAACTTCGAATTTATTTCTTTTGTCAAAAGACCAGTGAAAAACATTCAATTTATAGTGCTGCAGTTTACACTCGCACACAATCAGCACGTCTGACGACGATTAAGATTTTTTAAAATTAAACGTCTACATGCATTCACGTAAATCGGATAAGAAATGTATAATCGGTACTCAAAGTATATGATAATGTATGATTTTTCTCACTTTTATGATAAATGTTTATCTTCAAAATTTAATTGTTTTCCATACTATGTTGTTTCTTAAAAGTCTTTTAAATTATTCATTTTAAATGAATTTGAAGCAGTACCGTAAAACGGGGTTACTTTGCACTCGTGGAGGTAACTTTGCACCAGTGTTAAATTTGTGTGAAAAGTGAAATAGAGAAACTTGTTAGGAGTACGGGATTGAGATTTTTTTCTTAGCTTCTTGGGAACACTGACTAGTGTATTTCATTCCTTAAACGTATTTAACAATCATTCAGGAGGTTCCAGAAGAAGAAAAAAGACAATGAGCCAATTTTTCAGCGGAAATTTTGGTGCTGAAAAATATGTCTCTACTGAGGAATGTAAGACATTTCTGAAGGAAAGTGCATTTAAATGTGAAAGATAATAAGCCTAACTCTCATTTTATTGCTTCGAATGCCAATGATATTTTTGTTAGTTAAGTTGTAATTAACTTTTTTCGGAACTGGAGTAACTTTGCACCATGGAAATTTGTGATAAACAGCAACCACAGTTGTTTTTTTAAATTTATTTTTGTATTAAAAAATAATAAAAACAATGTTACAAGGAAGTTAGGGACTTGTAAGAATATGGAGACCTTAGAAGCTTGATTTAACGCGATTTCACAAGTTTAGAGTATTTTTTAACGAGGCAGAAACTTTTTTTGGTACCCCAAGTAAACAGTTTGTTACAAAAGAAAGCTAATTCATATAACTAAGAATGGAAATCCCCTGGCTGTCTCCAATGAGAAGGAAAGGACCGTTGCAATGTGTAGTCCAATTCAGTGACTTCGGTTTTCCTGTTAATAGTATAGAACTTAAAATGATAATAAACGTTTATCTTACTAAGAAGGTGCAGTAATAGATATATTAATCGCACACACGGCAATAATTGGGGATAAAAGGATTTCCTCAACGCCACCCTGATTTGAACGAATGCAATGACTAAAACTGTTAATTATAATCAGGCATTTATGAAATTTATTTTTCTTGTATATTTCCACCCAGGCTATCAAATAATATATCTAGAATTGCATCCAGATAATTTATTTTTAGTAATATACTGAAAAAAATTAACCAGTGCAAATTAACCCCACTCATGAGGAAACTTGGCACCAAAATTTCGAAAAATCATAATAACTGAATGATCCAAATTTTGCTGCAAAACGTTTCTCTAATAATCCTTTAAAGAGGAAAAATTAGAAAAGCCTTTATTTTAGAGAAATACATGTAATTAATCTCGAAATTCTGTCGGAAGTCATGAAAATCGGTGGAGAGTAACCCCCGTTTTACGATACTACTATGAATCCTATTTGACAAAAGCTTACTAAAAAATTACACTAAATAAAACAAAAAGATAATGAGTTTAATAAACGACCATTCTACGAGATAAATAAATCGTTCCATTTCGAAGCTATGGGAGAATCCAAGTCTCTCGAAATTTTTTCTGCATCGGAATTCGATTTTCGATTTTAGTAGGACTTTATACATAATTTAGATAGCAATTATTTACAAATACAATACAACATAGTTTTTAATAAGAATTTATGCACCGTCGTATCGAAAGAAAGAAAAAAAAGACAGGTTTTTAAAAAAATGGAATTCCATGTTACAAATAAGAAGGCAAGAATGAGCTTAACCTTCACAATTACCATGAACATTAAAACCAGACAAAATAAGATGATACAAGCCCAATATCTTAAAATAAGTCGATAGTTCTTTGCAATTAAGTAAAGGAATTCCGGCTATGCATCTGAAATTAGGTTTCGAATCAGGTTACTAAGTTCCATCAAAATAGTGGCTGCCATTGCATCGAGGACCATTTATCCTCGAATTTATTTTTGGTTTCGCGAACCGATTAAACGTATTAAAGAGACTCGGCAGAAAATCTATGATTTCCTCTTTTAATAAATGAACTAGTTTTCAAGTTTCGCCTAGCAAAGCTACGACGTTCTACTCCTTTAATTACCTATGTATGTTTAATGGGGTCAGAGTTATATTTATTTCAGCGTATTAAAAACCGCAAAGTATCAGCGGGTTTCAAATTCACTTGCCATTAAAATTATTCATCCACTGTTGAATATGTAACTTTCACACATGCCAACATTGGAATGGTGACTGTCCATAGCAGAAGGTCTACGATGGTGGCAAACGCGCGCGCACACACACAGAGAAACAGACGTGTCAAAATTTTGAATTATGATCATTTATATATTTCATCATATTTTAAGTAATCAAAAATTTCTATTTTTAAGAAAAATATCTTATCTGAATAAATAATACAAGAAATATATATATATATATCACTACTATTAGAAGAATTAGAAATAATTGTATGATATTTAAAAACATGAAATGTAGAAGAAAAAAATCTGGATCACCATGTCATCACGGAATACAACTAAAACGACTGAGCGAAAGGGGGGAAAATCCGTTTCTGTAGAATCTTATAAGTAGTACCTTAGTTTGCTGAAATTTTCGATAAAATCCATAACTACGGAGAATCCGTAGCAGTTGGCATATTTGAACTTTTTGATATGAAACACTCTTAATATTACCATAAAGGGAATTTAACAGATTTGCGGCATGTCCAGTCAGTTAAATATCTCCTATAGTAACGATTATTAATATAGTTATATTAGCTTAGCGTTCAAGTAACCTATTAAAAGCGGGCGATGCATCTTGTTCGTAGCGTTGAACGTGTTATATAGTTTGCCAAAGGTAAAATAACAGAAAAAAGAAGCATATAAAATCAACACGAACTTGGAAGACATTCAATAAGAAATTGAAATATGTGCAATCTTTGCAAATGCATACAATTATGTTCCGTAACATTTCCACACATCCGTAATAACGTGCCCAAAACCCAAACAAGGAACACAGCATTGTTTCTTCATGCCCTGCGCCAAAACAAAGGGGACAGAAGTGGCATGAGTAATGAGGCAATGCCGGCTGAAGAACCGTGGCAGATGCGAGTTACCCATCTGAAGAAGAAAGGCTCAAACCTCCCGATGCCGACATCTGAATAAAATATGAAGACACACGTGAACATGGCCAGAAACGTGCATGTCGACTGGAGAAGGAACAATGCAAGGGAGTATATGGGCGTTGCGACCTACTAAAGCATTAAGCTTGAGAATGATCAGGTACAAGAACTTGCAGAAAAGAAAATGGCATGAAAAATAAAAAGAACGAGGGAGAGAGAAGGAGCAAAAGAAAGAAACGAACTTCATTTCCACGCATGGACGAGTACCAGAGGCAGCATTTCCTAACTGGTTCCGGCATAACGCCGACTCTTGCCCATTACGCAAGAAAAGTGTGCACTGGTTGGTTTCGTTATTGTGAGCGCCTGTCAAGTTATACAACGCATAGATCTCTATCCCCTTTCTTTGCCTTATTTCCGACTCTTGTGTGACCTCGGTCGATATCATGCGCAAGACATCGACAGAAATCTGGTTGAAAGAAACAAAAAATGACTGGAGGTGGTTCGTTTCTTTCCCCTCGCAACTCGACTAGCAGGATCGTGAAATCATTCTGAAGACCATGTTTGACCTGGAAAGAGTTTAAAGCGTTCTAAATTGCCCTATCTATAACGCTCCGCGAGATCCAGTGATACTGTCCACATCATAAATCAACAACGCAAGAACGTACCACATGCAAAAAATTATATTGTTTTTCACGAGTGAATTCCAAAAACAAATTTTGTAAGAGTATGACAAGACGCATTGGTTAGAAAAAGTACATGTTCGCTGAAAGAACAGTTTAAATACAAAAAATCTAGAACCGATATAGTGCAAAATGCTACCAGATAATATTAAATTATTAAGTATAATAATTTATTCAAATAAATTATTATACTTAATAATTTATTTGAATTGCTTCAATAATCAATTAGCATTCAAAAATCAAATTAAAGTAGTAAAACCTTCTTTGAAACAAAACATTTCCCCGAACGAGATACGGTGTTCGTTTCAATATTCCGAGACTAGCACTTTTGGACAATTTTACACTGGAAAGGGGTGTCGGGCAGTGAGTAAGATGAGCGCATTTCCAGTGTTCTTTGTTAGATCAAGCTAAGTAAAATGTAAACATCTCCCCTTCCACTCTTCACTCTACCCCTATTTTGGCGAAAATAACTCCGACTGGCGCATGCGCAAAAGCGCAGAGGGTTTCGAAAACCAAACACATACTATAGTTCCGTAATATTTCAGTAAATCACACAAAGTCCACAGAAGCCAAAATTATCGGCAGTAAACATTTATTAATGTTATAATTAAGCTAAATGAGCCATTAAGAAAAATATACTGAAGCCAAGATGTTCTATTCATACGAATGATTTCGAAAGACAGCAATTTAACGAAACGCTCGACTTGAATAACTTAATCAAAATAATTCATCACGTACTTAAGGCTTTAAACAATATGTGCGTTTCCCTTCCCCAAAATTTTTATTTGTATACATTTCTGTTGACAGTAAAATTAAGAATGAGGAATTAAAAAATTACACAATTTATTTTTTAAAATATACCACCTTTAAGGTTGAATCATACAAGCATACGGTTTTCTTTAGATATTACTACCGTTAAGAAAATAGGATGGGGTCCATTGTAACTGCATGCGTTTTTAATTCCTACGAAAATTAAGACCAAACCACAATTTTACAACAGTTTTATTATGAACAGTTTTTCTTTAAAGGAATGCTTCTGAAACGGAGAAATTCACTCTTTTTGAGATGCAAAAAGTAGATCAAATGCTTGAAATTTCCGAATTTGAAAGCACTTCGGAGGTCTCGTAGTACGTACAGGTAGAAATGAGCCAAGTGAAAGAGGAAATCTCTCACCAGAAGTGATTTCGGGCTCTTCTAACAATTAACTCCGCCATTCTTGGAGCGACACAGAAATCCCCCTCTATCAGCGACATTAACCCTTCCCAGATAACAAAGGTCGATAGGATCTTCTGGAGAGAATAAAAGAGGCCGGCCAGATAAGAAGCCTCAAAAGGCAATTCGCTATGCATCAAAGGATTCGACGAAAGATAAAAACGTGAGGAGAGCAACACTTCCGCAACCGGTCGAAACAAGCTGATTCCCCCCCCCCCCCCTGAGCTGTTACTTTATTATTATTTAAACGACGCTCATACAGTTAGATACTCATTATGAAAATATAATTCAAGTGCACACGCTATAAAGGCTTTTTACACGCTCGTTTTGTAAGAATCCGGGATAGAAAATTGGTCTGACGAGTCCAAGACCAGAAGGCAATGCATTGAAAACACACTAACAAGGAAATCTACGAAGCATTTCAGTGGGATTATATTTAAATGACCGGTCGTACCTGATGAGCCTGCCAGTCACGATTTTTGACTTATGTTCAAGATTGAAAAACCATCTTGAATTCGTCCCTCTTGTGAATAAAATGTCCCGCGTCGCCCCCCCCCCCTCCCCTCTTTTTTTAATTCTTATAATTTAACAGCTCGTAATTTTTTTAAGAATTGTAGCGGTTACAATCAGATGCCTTCTCCTTTCTATGGTAGGTGGCGCTACTGGAACCATCTTTTTCCCATGATACCTCTCTGTCATTCTTGTCTGTGTGCTTGTCTCGTGATGTTGTTCTCTGTCTTGTCTTGTGTCTTGCAAGTTTAATGTTCTGTGCTGTGGAACGTAGCCTAATAAAAATGGTTCCTAAAATTGAATGGATTCTTCGGCAGCACTACACACAAACTTGAGTTTCGGCCCTCTATAAAATCTAATTTTATATTTAAAAAAATAGTTCCCGAATTCTCCTTTGCTTTGCTTATTATGTATATAATAAAATTACATTTTAGTGCATAGACAGATAAAGACCCACACCGACCAGGCTTAACCTAAAGGGTGTGGAGGCAGAACATGGACCTGTGGGGAACGTTTTAGTGGATATTAAATTATGTGTGTAGGCTCGTGTAAAGTAAGTATCAATGATAACGCAACCAGACGATCGGGGCAGTGTTGAATAGTTCCGGTTTTCGACTTGCCAACTGCTTGAAAACTCTCCCCCTCCCCCATCAAGAGTGCCCCAGGATGAAGTTCAGAAATTCTGGTCACTTTAGATTAGATCCATACATTGATATAGTGCTGAATCAACAAATTGTTTTAACCGCTTTTTCACAAAAAAATTAATAATAAATTAAAATGAAACACAAATAACTTTGAAATTGATTGAATTTTTTAAGGTATTTTTCACCTCAACATTTTGAATTTGATAGATGAGAAGAGGGTTTCCGACATGTTGGGGAAATGAAGACAGATTTCATTTTCAGTGTATACAGCCAAGAGATAAAAAAAATTATGCGAGAATTTTTATAATTTTTTTTTTAATTTATAGATTTTGTGAAAAAAGTACACCAAAAATAAATATTGTCACCTCCGAAAATTTAAATCCACATTATACATTAATCTTAAACTTCATTTTGAAAAATAAAGTTGAAGATTAATGATTAAATAAAGATTAATGTTTAATGATCAAGTTAAGATCAATTATTTTTTTGATTAAAAAGAAAAGAAGAAAGGAAGAAAGTGTATCACTCACATAACAAAATACTAAAAGCTACAATTTTCAAAATCAGTCATCAGATACTCCAACACGCACTCACGCAGACATAATATGAAAGAATAGAATATAAGTGCAAAAAGAGAAAGGATTGCAGCTTATAAAAAAATTATACCAATTTTGATTGAATAAAGAAGCTGCTTAAATTTCCTCGTAATAAACAAAGAAAGTGCTCTGAAAATCTTCATAAGAGAAAGAAATTCATCACTCGTGTAGCAAACTTCATTTCAGTTCGAGACCTGTGCTAACACAAACAATCAAAGCGTAAAACTCAGGATTAGAACTGAATGCCAAGGGAGATGCTATATCCAAGAACAAACAGAAATGGAGGAAGGATCCATTTTCGCACAAAAAAAAAAAACACTTTTAAGCACCTAATCAGCACTTGTTTCATAATGCCAAGCAATATAAAGCGGCAACGGTTCTTTTAAAGTATTAAGTTCAATTGCTTAGATTTCATGAAAAAGTTGCTTATAAGTATGTTCCAACATTGTTTCAAAACTTTCTTACTGCGCAACGAACTGTAAGCTTCATTTTTAACAGCAAATGAACGTATTTTAAAACTTAAAAGATAATCAGAACCATTCTCTTACGGTGCAAATAACGCAAACAAGGATTCAAGAATAAAAAGAAATCCTTTAATGGGCAAGCACCATCAGACCGTGAAATCTCTAGAAAGCAAAACAGGAAAAGAACGACAAATAACATTGTAATTCAATCAGGTTTCTCTTTTTATGAATGTATTGTTTTCTTTTTTTACTCACTGCTCACGTTTCAGATATTTCATTTGTATTTGGATTATATATACATTACAACTCTCAAAATTAGAATGAAAGGGGGGGGGGATCACATAAGGAAACAAAATTCCGCACGAAATTCCGGTTAATTAAATCGAAGATATTTATAAAGATAAAGAAATGATTACACCTATTTTTAAGAATTAATTTCATCAGATTTTCAATTCAAGCATATTTCTTTTTCCGTTTTTCATGTTCAGTTCAAAAGCAGACAGGTCGTATTTATATGTATATTTTCTTAAACAACCATGGATAAAGTTTTCTTAAGATTTCAAAGATATAATTAAATACAAAAAAGTTCGATTCATTTCCTTTAAAAGCTAAGTTTTCTAACCTGAAAAATAAAAGTTCAAAATAATTGGGCGCTCAGAGGGTTAAACGTTGAAAAATATCCTGCACAATATAATTTCAAAGGATTAATAAATTATCTGATCGAAAAGTCAATTAAATTTCGGAATGATACATTGAACACGCAAGGAACTGATATTTGGAAATATTTCTTCTTGAGAATAGGGAAAAGAGAATCAGGTATCTTTGTAAAAGAATATTTGCTTTTAAAGCATATTTTTTAAAAGGAAACAATATGCCTTAAAAAAGAGGGGAGGGGGTCATGAAGATTATTTAACAACAGTTTTTTCATGTAAAACTTCAGCAATTTTATCTGTGGAAGTTACATCTGGAAGAAAAAAACACATGAAAAATATTAAACAAAAGCAATGCTACGACTGCTCTATTTATCAGTAGGGGAGCCTTATTATTTTTCCCCTTATTGTCATCGCTTCTTCATATTGAAAATATTTCACATACCAACAGCAGCCTACTGTTTTTCAATCAAGATAAATGTTTTTGAAATGTAAAACAGTAAATCTTAAAATGTTTTTGGTGTCTACAGAGTTTATTCTTTGTTTATTTGAAGTTCATTTTGTATAATGCACTCTGTAACTGGAGTGGGGTTTTTTCCCCTTTTTTCTGTTGCGTGCATTTTTTTAAAATAAAGAAATGACATGTGCTCATAAGCCTAAATGATCTAAATTAAAATTCATCGACAGCAGAAAGCACAAGCTTCAATAAAATACGTGCCAACATTCGACAGGTAGCTGTCCGTAGCAGAAGGTCTACGAGGGTGGTCGACACGCACACATGAAAACAGACATGTATTAAAATTTTGAATTTATGATCACTTATATATTTCATAATATTTAAAGTAATTATTTATTTGTATATTTCAAGAATTATCTTTTTTGGACAAGTGATACAAGAAATGAATATATATCACTATTATTAGAAGACTAGAAATAATTATATGACATTTTTTTAAAAAGAACATAAAATGTCATCAAGGAATACAACTAAAAAAACGCCCGCAAAGGGTAAAAATTCGTTTCCGTAGAAATTTTAATCTTAACATCAGTTTGCGGAAATTTTCGATAAAATCCTCCCTCATAGGAACCTAACATAAAACACGATAAAATACAAGCATAGACTACAGGCAACAACCCTGAAAAGAAAAAGAAAAGACGATTAAAAATTAAGGAAGCTACCCAAAGAGTACAACAGCGCGTTAGGGATCTCTTCCAAAACAAATGAAGCTACTGACAAACATTTCATGTCTAAAAATAATGCACGTCAAATTCATCCTTTCAAAAGTAAGGAATTTATAGTTGTATTTCAATCGATGAAAGCTACTGGCAACAGTCCACAAGGCTATGTAAACCTTGGCAGAGGTAATTCGTTACCATGGTGGTAAACAAGTCCACTCTCGAGATTCTTCAACGATTCCAAACAAAAAAAAAAGTTCCCGTGGCAGGCAACAACAAACGATCAATTAACTAAAACAATACGAATACTGTCTTACAAGAAAAGATTGTGTTAAACTGGGGAATTACAAAATCAAATATAAGCTTCCAAAAATGTAAACGAATGCACAATTCAGACAAAGATGATTGATGCACTAGCACAGAATGGGCGTTTCTTGCATATCAGAAACTTGTCTCAGCAATATCTCAGCACACATTTAAGACGATACGTAGCAAGACTTCATTTTTAAATCAATCTGTCAAAGTAACACTAGAAAAAACAATTTGAACTATGATATTATATTACGCCTGTTCAACAAATCGAAAATAATAACCGTGAAAACATGTCCCGAGAAGTCTGTATCTATCCTTATATGACGCTAAAATTCAAATTTAATTAGAATTACTAAGAATAATACACATCCGTTAAGAATATGTCATACAATTGTCCAAAAAAAGTGCCAGGACTACAGAACGAAGACTTTTCCAATGCGATTTTCGAATTAACTTCTACGTACTTTCTCGAATATGAAACTGTGCCTTATAGAGATGTTATTATTGAAACGGCTTCATATTTCCTCCAGTAGAACATATTACAAGCTACAATGAAGTCAGATACACAGAAAGAAATTCAGATCCAAAATCCCGAGATGGAAATAAAACAAAAAGGACGAGAAATCTCAGTGATTCATATTAAACGTATCTGAGCTAAAGATAACGACTTATGAGCAAGTAAATACAATTAGGATTAAAGTGGCAAGAAATCATTTTCAAACAGAAGGACAAAATCGAAATTATTCAATAAAATAAATACAGAGCAAACGCTAAATATTTTTTTTTTCTATAGTATGTGGTAATGCTTCACAAAATTTAATCTCATGTTTGTTATGGTATGCTGTATTGCTTTCCAAATGGACAAAATTAGCCGGGGCAAACTACGGAAAGCTCAAATTCCAAGAAAATATCTCACAGATAAAAATGCAATAGGACTTTCACCATAAACAGCAACAAATATTCTCGTTCAATCCACAAACATCAACGTCACTGGATTCCACGTTCTAAAAGGAAGCCTTAAGAAATATCAAATAATAGGCATAGATAATTTGAAACGTGTTTTGCAAGAACAATAGGACGAAGTACCTTCGGCAGAACCAGAAAACTGTCAAAGTTGGCGCCACCGTTCTTGAAGGCAGTATTGGGGTCATGCTGCGTAACTTTCCTCAATAAGGTTGATTTTCGTTTTAATTAAACCAAACACAAAAATGTAAGCACTCGCTTTACAATTTTTAAAAGTTCTCTCACTCTTATAATAATATGTGCCATGGCATAATCTACCATCTTTAAAATCCGAATTAAAAGATGTGCACAAAAAATGGAGCGAAAATTATTTCATCACTAGTAAATAATACGTTCTGCCAAAAAATTCAAGTTATTCGGTTATATTTTTAGGCAGCAAAAACTTCTACCAGCTGAGCAGCCAAGAATTTTCAAGTATTCCTAAAAATAAATTTTAAGTATCTGTTTTGAAAACATACTGAATCTAATAATATACTACCAAAGCATCAATTCCAGATACCACATATTTTTCGGAGGATACAGTTGCAAAAAAAAAAAAAAGAGTGGAAACTCCCAAAATTAAAATTTGAAGTAATCAAAGATTCGAGAATTTAATTACTCAAAGCATTTTTATATAACCAAACAGAAAACGAAGCCAGAGTTACTGTAGGGAAAAATTTGCTTTTGATCAGTGAATGAACAACGGAATCGGAATGGGTAATGTTTCCCACTGAAAAATACAGGTATTATCATAATACTTTAATTTCCATATTTGTCAATTTATCTCAGAACTCTGTAAAGTAAAAATCTGAATACATTCAAATGAAATATTCACAAATTTAAAAAGAAAAACCAACGACAATTGCATCATATAGGCGCCTTAATTCTCCAAGATAAAATTTAAACGATCAATCACAAATTTATTTAACAATTTGAAAACACGGAAAACGCATCAAAGATATTGAGTAGTAGGAAACAATTACAAACAAAAAAAAATCAAATCAAATAGCAAACAGTTTTAAACAGTCAGTCAAGAATGGGTTTCGACACATTCATCAAATCTCAACCAAAATTCGATACTAAAGAGCAAGGCTATAATAAATTACACCAACATATTCTGCCTGTTTCAATGTCATTTGGACACTCGGACAAAATAAAGGACTACCTAAAACTAAACGAAATCCGTGTTAAAGTCATAACACTGAAAAATGACACATTTCATATCAAGCGCTTTGTATAGGTGATGAAAACCATTATTTTGATGAACGGTAATCACGCTTCAAAGAAGGGATACAAAATCACAGATTTATTACACATACATCGATCCAAAAGATATCAAACCGCTACTTCAACTTAATAGATGAAGGGCATTCGCGCTGAAACAACCGCAATGCGGTCAACTTTCATGGTGAATGGTCGCACAAAATTATAAAAAAAGTTGAAATATTCAAACTGTTTTCACCTGTTTGAATTATATCAAAACAATATGAATCTGCTACACTTACGTAGATTCAGAAGTAGTAAATAACAGGACATATTGTTTAGCAACGGATTCGGAAACACTCCGCGCTTTTGCGCATGCGCCGGGCGGAGTTATTTTCATCAAAATAGGGGGAAAGTGAAAAATGGAAGGATGATGTTTACATTTTACTGAGCGTGATCTAACAAAAAACTTCGGAAATGCGCTCATATGACTCATTGCCTGACACCCCTTTCCGGTGTAAAATCGTCCAAAAATGGTAGTCTCGGAACCCGTTGCTGAACAGTATTCAATTTCTTAACATACATCAAAGAGCAAAAATTTATAGATGCCCGCAACAACTTTAAACGGCTAATCATACGTCACCTGGTTGCAAGTCATAATGAAACGCAAGATTTTAAAATTTTGTAGTGATGATAAATGTAAATACTTTAACTACACGTGTTGATATTATTATTACGGTCTAAGAACGGTTTTTTTTTTTTTTGGAGGGGGGGGGGGGAGGGGTGACTTCACTTCCTGCAAAGTGCAAGCGAAATTTTGCAGTTTTCAGTACCAGAACTAAGTTAAATGTTATTAGTTATTGTTAGTTATTAGTTAAATTAATAACATGTGTAGAATTTATTTTTTTATTTTCGATTTTATATTACTTTTTATAACGGTATTAATTCCGCATCCTAACAAATGAAAACAACATTGAAACAATTTCGCGTTAACTTATAATGAAAGCTAACAATTACTGATCGTGATAATCAACTAATCAAGTGGAAAACAGTTTCAATGTGATCCTTGAGCTTGTTTCGTGGAGTTGAATTTTACAAAATTAGGTTCAAATGAAGACATATCTGAAGCTGCAGTTATGTCCAGCTTAAGGCAATATTTGTAATTAATATACTCACTGAACGAATATGCTCTTTCCAGAAGTTACGAATTCACGAAAGGTATTAAATATTTTATTTTCTTTAAAACCCAATTCTTAGAACTCTTTCAATGCTATCCAGTATGCATTTGGACTTGCGTAACTTCCATTCTTCACACAAAGCTGGAGAAACAAAATTCCAAAATATTTCTTTCTCCCTTGTGTTTTCCGCCATTATCAACGTTGCTTTCGCGTAGCCCTCGCTGACTGCCGTGTACCCCCACGGATACGCATACCACAAGTTGGGAACCTCTGGTCCAGACAACTGTTGTGTTTAGACAATTAAAACTGTTAAAATGCTCGGAAAAGGGGGAGGGCTTAATCACTGTTTCAATGAAAAAGGAGAGGGTGAGACAATGTTCAGGTGTAGCTGAAATTCTAAGCTGTGAAACTTACAGGAATAGCATGGTATCGTAAGATATCACTTGATGGATCGCTTCCGTTCTGTAAAATCAGTAGAAGAATTATTCGATCAGTTTTCTCGGAGACTTTTTTTTTCTTCTTCCATAAAAACAAACCTACGAGGAACGCCCAAATAAACCAGATCTCAAAAAACTTTTCAACAATTCCACATATCCTAAACTAAAAATAGTTATAGCATGAAAGAAAAATCGTAACAGGTTTTCAAAAAAATTTTCCACAACTCGATTTGCAAGGGAAAAAAATGTATTGTTCAAAGCGGTTAGTTTCATTAGCTGAACTGGGATTGCTTCTACTATCAAACAGGTTTCGAACTCTTGCAGAGCAAGATAGAGAAGAAGCAAAAAAACTTCCTGCCTTCTTTCTATGTCGATTTTAGATTATGTTCCCTTCAATTTTTTCCCCCCTCTCCTGTATTCCATTACCTAACCATCCGCAGCAACAAGGAAAAAGAAGATGTTTGTTGGCAAGGGGGAAAACGAGGGAAGTTGTCGAGGGAAGCCATTCGTTCTCAACAACTCGCGGAAAACTCCATAGCCATATTTCGTAATGGCCAACCAACAGTGAAGCAGGGTATCCTCGATTTGAGGCAAAATGGTATGAGGAATAATCAAGGAACGTGATTTGCACTTCAAATATAGAATTCGTCTTGTCCCTTTTAGCTTGCAGAAGGAACTAGGAGAATTCTGCTGAGATTCTTAAAATATATCTTCCCCATTATCTACCATCTCGTAAAATGACAAGATTTGAGAGTGTTGAATAAAATTGTCAAGATGAAAAGGAAAGTTACAGAAGACAAACATAATTGGAAACAGTTAAATGGTAGAAATTTTGTTGAAAATTGATAATAATCCTGCTGTTATTTTCTAAGCTGTAATTCAGCTGAGCACTGTTCTTCGATCACGTACAGTTGTTTTCGTGACTGATCGTTAGTGATTAGAAAGACTTTATTTTTAAATGCCAAATGTAAAACATAACGTCGCTTTGGGCGAATGAATGTCCAGTGGTGTGAATAATAATACAGTGGAGTCTCCCTATAGCGAAATCGCTTGGTTCCAATTGAAAAATTCGTTTTAGAGAAAATTTCGTTATACGGAGATAAGAGATTTTTGCTGTTATTTAAATAAATGTTCCAAACAGGCGCGATAAGTTCAAATGTATTTAAGTATGATTTTCAATTAAAAATGAAGTAATATATATTATAAATTTGTTAAAATTATACTATTTTTTTATTGTATGAATAAAATGCTCAAAAGTAAAGACAATTCACCAATTTAGAGAATAATATGTACTAGTATGTACTTACGTTTATTTTACTTGAAAAAATTCCGTTATTTTACATTGCTTTGCATTTCGTGATGTTAAATTTTCAGAAAAATCTTCACATTTTAAGAGTGAGTGGTTCCAGAAACAGGCACGCGTGAGCGAATTGGTTGCATAGAAATTATTCACTTTCTTCAAAAATGACAAAAATCGAAAAGATAAACCTCTGAAAAAAATTCGTTATAGGGAGACAACCACTTCATTATATGGAGAATATTTTGAATGTTATTTAACATTCCGATTAAAAATTTCGTTATAGGGAGAAATTCGCTGTAGAGAGCGTTGTAGGGAGACTCTACTGTAGTATAAGGATACCAGAATTGCACTGATTCTATGGGGAAAGTACTGAAAATAAATGAACCGAATTTTAAAAATCTACTTTTTTGCCCATGCTTGGCACAAAAGTGCATGCGAACACAAACTATAACAAACAGTTTTTTTAAAATTTTATTACATTAAAAATAGCTTATTTGGAAAAACATTTCTTTCTTCAAAAGCATCTCGTAGCATTTTTGTGTTCAAAAACATTACATTTTCTTTTGTTCTGAAATTTCCATTATTTGGGTTTAAGAACTGATGGGGGCTATATCTAAAAAAAAAACACGCAAGCATTACTGAATTTAAATATTAACAAAACATTGGATTGGGTTGTATTTAAAGTGCAATACTCAATTCTGGAAAATGTTTAACACGTTACGCGCCGTGTCAGTCACCCCCTTCTCCTACAATAGTTAATCAGACGTAAAGCGTGGTACTTAACCATTACCCCCTGTATAACCATTACCTGCGTCTTATACAGGGGGGTAATGGCTTAACGCGTTATCTAAGTTCAAAATTTACGAATGTAAACCATTTGAAAAGTAACTATCACTGCAAATCATTTGAAAACAAATTAAGTATAACAGAGTGGAATGCATGGTAGTTAATTAAAGAATGCACTGGATTTACTGGTATATGAATTTAATAACACGCACTGCTATCAATGCAAACGCGCTGTTGCAGTGCCATGAATGGTGCAATTCTCCGATTGAACAGTCGACTCGCACTTTTATGTCTTCCAGACTTGCTCATCCTTCTAGAAATAAAAGGTAAAGCGTACTTCTAAGAATAAATGTTGCCCGCCAACAGAAATGCAAATGTAACAACAGGAATCATTAATCGCAGATAAAAAACGAAATAATCTGTTTAAAAAAAGGCATGTCTTGAGAAAACCAAAGTTTTAATTCGGGCCTATATAAAGACGTGAGATATATCCACTGTAGATCATTTACCTTCTTAAAGGTTTTGCGTGATTGCTTGCACGTTGCTTTTCTTGAGGTTCATAGACTATTATTACACATAGCTTAATTGTTAAGAAACGGTATTTTAAAAAATAGAAATCTTGGATTACACAATTGTGCGCAAGTTTGAAACACAGATTTTATAAGTAATCCCTTAGAGTCAATGTTGCAATGTTCTATCAAATAAATACACTAATACGTGCATCAGATTTCCATTATTTTTTTACCCAACTTACTATTTAAATTCTATGCTTAAACTAACATGTTCAGATTTGTAAGTTGACATTTATTTCATGGATGTTTTTTTCATGCCACACACCAAGATGATCATTCAGTACATTATGTAAATGTTTTTATTCTTTGACCAAGTAATTTGTTAATCGAAAAATATTGAATGCAAATGTGAGCATACTATGCAAATTAGAGACACTTCTGCAAAATATGGCGCACCTCCTAATATGCAAATAATTTCATTTTCTTGAGTGAGCACTTTAATACAGACAATATACGGCAGTTCACCAAAATTATAAACTTAAGAAATATGTAGATTAAAAGACAAATTGATATATCAGAGATTGGTGGAAGGCAAAATATCGTAAAATTAATACTACACCACTCATGTTAATGAATAGATTTGTATTTCTTGGCACGCAAAACTTGCTGGGAAACATTTATCAATGATGCAACAGTAAGCCAAAACAAGGCAGAAAACATCGATATTAGCAGACATAGAATATTTCCTAGAAGATCGCCAAAACTTGTGGAGTGAAACAACTTATTTTCTTGAGGTAACTACTGAATTTTGTTGCTGTTGCCCCCCCCCCCCCATCTGGCAATTTCAGAAGGAATAAACCAACAAGAAACAATATCTACAAAGTGAATACATAAAATAACATCAGTGTTTAAAAACTAATAAATAGAACACAAAAATACTTCATAAACCGTAAAAGACACTCTTCAACTTTTTAATATTTATCACTTTACTTTTTTTTTTTATCACGTTCCAAGAACAACCTAAATTCACATCACTGTAAATTGTATGCCTAATGTAAACATAACCGCTATTGAGGTTAACCGATACATTTCCTCCATCTGCGACACTCAAACAAAGAATAGACGCACGAAATAAGATTCTAAGAAAGGACGCGAAAAAAGCACGAATTCATGCACAATACTTTACAACAGCTACTACATTCAAAAAGGTTTTCCACAAAACTCAAAAAAAGAACTGCAGCATTTAGCGAAGGCCGTCCGAATCTAAATTTAAATTCCGAAAAATGCCCATTCTTTTCGCGCTACGAGGCAAATCCAACCTGCGGAATACTGGCTGAATGGAAATGGCGTGACGGACAGAACGCCTTGTAATACGATGTGGATACAGCGTGCCACAGATGGGGAAAACTAACACCGAAAGCAGCGTTCCGTCATCTGAAACAGGTCAGATGATTCTCTGCCACTTACTTGCCCCATTTTCAATCAAGATCTCCACTCATTAAAAATGGTACAGTTCCGACAACGACAATGGAAAAAGGACACGCTTCTGTTTATTCAACTGGAACCTGATGATGCAGAGCAAGGAATCGTTAATGGTGGTGGTGCAACGTCGAAGATTTCAAATCTTATCACTTTCCCCGAAAGAGTTTATTTCACCATGTATCTTTCTGAGTTTGATACACGACGTAACTACACAACAGAATATGTGAAGCATCAAAAGGGGAAGACTGTCTGCCTGTATACGAAAAAAAAACATGCTTAATAATCAGATTTCACAATACGGGTATGTATTTGATTTAAAGATAGGTAATATAAAGAAACCTTCATTTTTAGCACAAATTAATGTGATTAATAAAAAACTTGCACCACTGAGATAAATTTAATTGGCAATTAAAACTCACCGAAACCAATACTGTAAAGGGAAAAAAAATGAGTACAAAAGTAGATTATGCGCAGAAAAACGTTAATCTGTTTAAAGGTTACAAAAAAAAAACTTTACAGTTAATTTAAGGTTTTATTTTTAAAAAAAATCAGATCCCCTTGTGATTCACTATATTCAGCAGTCTCAAATTACAATTTGACAAAAACCAAAGCACTTTTTTTTTTTTTTTACCTAAAGAAATTTTCTGCGGGAAATTTTTGTAGCTACTAAAAATTTTGATAAGTTTTGAAATTACTTCTTTCACTAAACCGGGGGGGGGGGGGTTAACCACTTTCTTTTCCAATTCTGTAACCTACAATGCTGCAGTAACAGTAATCAGGTACTAAAGTATAATAGATGACGTCAAATGATAGCTTATAAAATTTAAAAGGATCTTCCGAAAATGAAGCTCAACAGTTAGCATAAATATACAATAGCTATACGCAGGTTTTTCGTGCTCCACAACAACCATATATGCATCATATATCTCGATTAGGAAACACTGTAGATTACTTTTATCAACGAAATCCTGGAGACGATGTATCCTCAAGCATTAACCTTGCCACGTGTCTCCATTATCAGATATACTACAATGATATTCATATTTCAGACAAAAGATGACAGAAAACGAGTTTATTTTTTTTTTAGTTTATTTGATATTACACCATATATTCAAACAGAAACTAATTTCCATACAGAGAAAAAAAGTGGTTAGAACACGAGGAAAGAGCATCATCATTCCGCATTTAAATGAGATCTAATCAGCCCAGATTTACGAAGTTCACAGCGAACTGACGCCTACAATTCTGCAGAATTGTAGGCATTTAAAAATATCAACATACTTTGTTACAAATTTATTTAAAAAAGGAAAAGAAAAACTACGCCAGCAAGAACTTACACCATATGTTTGCAGTGCCGCGTACTGAATGAACAAAAGAAATATTAATGAAAATCATTTAAAAAGTAAAACAACACTCTAGCGATAATTGTTTTCTAACCTATCAATTACGCCTATCGTGTATTATAGTAATACGATTACATTTACTTAAAAAAGAATGGCATTTTTCTCCCTTCAAAATTATACACTTCTGTCCTATTCTGACTTGCATTAATTCTGAATTTTTTTAATGCGTTGGAATTCTAGCATCTTCATCATCAACTTTTAACCAACAAACCCTTAACTTTCGGCACAGTACCAATGCTGGAATTAACAATCGCACACTGTTTGCTATTTTTCACAGCTCTTTCATTTCCTAACGCAAAAGAAAATGGCAACTATTCCTCCGTTTATTTGTAAAAATCAACTCGTGAATCGGTAAAACACGGACTAGATCGCGATCAGTTGGTTTACACCTGCACACACAAAAACCGCACTCAGCCGCTCGTCTATGTATTTCCATCTGAAGGGGAAGGTAATAAACACTACCAGAAACTGTACTTAGAGGTAATGTACACAGTGTCATTATTATTCAGCCAAACTGCTGCAAAGAACAAGATTCCAAACGCAGCCTTAAGACAGAAGAATTGCAAGCAAGGAAATTGTCATAATCCTCCTTCTCAATACCAACTCGCCAGCCGAAACTGGTTCGAATAGTAAAAGCAAGTAATGTAAGGCGCATTCACTTGAAAAAGAGAAAATAAAAAGATTTTCTGACGAGAGAGAGACGTCTGCATGATAGACCGGTGCAATAAACCGCGAGAAGCACATCCCCCGTCAGGTTTGCTCGATGATTACAGGGTTTTGTGAAATAACCCCCTTTTTCTGAGAAATGTCGATGAGTTTTCGTAGAAATTAAGACCGGCTGAAAGGAGAAGTTTTAAAAAAGAAATGAAATGAAACTTGCCGGTGGTTTCTTTCTTGCATTCAAGAAGAGAATGATACTATTGAAAGTCCTTTCATCGCAGTTTTTAACATTTGGTTTAGCTGTTTTGGCTGAAAGTGTAGTTGATAAAATGCTTTAAGTCTTATAAAATTTTAAATCAATCGATTACGAAAAAATTTTAGGTACGGTATCAAATATGAAAAACACGAAGCAAAATATCATGAATTTTCTTATTCTTATACATTATATCAATATCGGCAACTGTTAGCATTGAAAATATAACGAGAGTGCTCCTCAGAACTAAAAACGGAATTTTTATCGTACATATTTGTAAATATTTTTAATCTAATTTGGTCCATAGTTTAATGTAATTACCTTCCAATAACTATTCAAAATTATAACAAATATAATTGGAATCATAGCAGGAATGTTTAAACTGGTGCAAATAAGAACTTTTCGTCATACAGAAAAGGTAAAACGTACGCAAGACATTATTCAGTTCTTTACTTTGTTGTAAAAGATAATGTTGAAGAAAATTGCTTAAATTTTATTATTGGAACTAAAAAAAATAATTATATTCTCTTTTTGAAAACAAATTATGACGAAATGAAACAGCGTCATAGAATATGCAGAGCTAGTTGAAAAAATAATCAAGATCAAAAATTAGTTATATTAATCCTTTGCGGTCGATGCCACCACAGTGGCGGCATTCGCAAGTCGTCGTCGAAGTCGGTGCCGCCAGCTTGGTTGCATGATCTCAATCATGATTGCCTGGCGCGTAGCACGGCGACCGAGGCTAGTATTAGCGATAATGAACGAAAACTATCCTCCCAATGCCGCACTCAAATGTTCGGATCAACTTACAGATATCAATGATTATCGATCTCTTCGGTGAGGCTAATAAGGCTTTTTTGCACAATATCAAACTTTGGAAAATTACAGAAATTAATAAATTATGTTTTTATGTATTATAAGTACTATTAAACGCAACAAATCAGTTTCAACAAATTCTGTGTGTTTTAATATTCATATATTGACTTTAATTCCCGTACGCAAAAGTAACTTTGCTCCGACCTGCTGGCACTCCCAACAGCGAAATCTGCCGATCGCAAAGAGTTAAAGTCCCGTTTTGAAGCAACAAGAGGGCTGTTTTTCAGGACGTACATCGTAATTTTGAACCGTGTCCCGATGACGAGGACGACCACCTGAGCCGGTATCCCCCTCTTCAACTCTCCCCACCACACCAAAATATGATCAAAAGAAAATCACAGAGAGGAATAGGGTCGATTTTTTTTTCACAAATTATAACTATTGTAGCAGAATTTAGGTACATACATATCTTTTCTTAAAGCAAAAGAGTATGCAATATTTTTCAATATTCTGTCTATATTTTAAAAGAACCCACACGTCCATTTACCTTATTTTACTTGTTTATTTAACATACTAGGCGTTCAAAACTAAACAATGCATTGCGAATGCGTAGGTATGCGCATTAACAAAGATTTTACTTCGTAACCACTCAGACACGTCATGAGTGCAGGGCATTTCAACCCTGAAGGCCGTTCGACTCCAGTCCTTCGAAAACATCACGAGGTAGAAAAGAAAACTTTCAAATATCACAAAAGAACATATGACGTGGAAAAAATCTCCCCCATCTAGGCTCTGAACTCTAATAATTAACCTTGACTTGCAGGGCTGAATGACCTCGCAGCCAACAGGAATCATGATCAAGTATCACCTGCTAATTCCAAACATCACTAAAAATCTACAAAAATAACCCCGTATCATATTTACAGCGTCAGAGTTGACTGAAACTGGCGATGCAACTTTCGTAAGCAAGTAAGTGGAACAATGCAAGTCCTTTGTTTCTCGAAAATATTGCGGTAGTACTTGAGGCAAACAGAAACTGTAAAAATCTCGGTATAGAAGCTGGAAGGAAAAATAAAAGAAAGCGGGCGAAACGTGCAATAAAAAAAAAGGAGATTTATGCAAAAGCGTAAATGAAAGTAGGATTTCTGAAAAGTGAGACAAGCAATCGTGAAGGAACGGTGATTTGGGCCAAGGACGGGAGAAGAAGCATGTCTTTCTTGCCTACTGCATTTTCGTGGGACAGCACGACGTCGTGCTCAGAAACAATCGCCGACTAAATAAAAAAAATACAGAAGATCCAGACTGAAGAAAACCGACAGTTAAACGCAGTTTTTTAAATAATGAAGCGTTTCTACAGGATACAAATCTGCATTTTCAAACTAAAACGCAATAAGCCAGAATTATGTTGCTTTTTATAGATTTGCAAAATTAGAAAATATGTTAAGCAATCGCATTTAAATTAAATTCAGAAATTATAATATTTAAATGAGCAATACTTGTGATGCACATACAATATACCTGCCTCAAATGAACGAATAAAAAGAGAAATAGTTTCAGTTCATAAAAGGGAATCGGATACTTTTAAAAAACTATCAATTTTTCACAGCCAGAACTTTACTAGAACATCAAACAGTCAGCAAATGGATATTTTTTTAGATATACTTTTTTAAATATTACCTTAAAATTGTTGTTGAATAATTTAATATGAATTGCAATGCAACAGTTCACTTAAGTGCTTCGCACAAGCAAAATTAGTAATCAGTTAAACACCTTAATTTGTCTTACAGTCGTGATATTATTCTTTCTTGCACCTCGTCACAAAGTTAATTCAGGCGATGTCACGGTCACGCGACAAAAACAATTGTGCCTGTCATCTATGTATAAGTTGCATTACTCTGCGCTGTCCTGTGGCATTACATCCGTTTTTATCCTGCTAAATACACAAAGAATTTCAAAATAGACGAGGCGAATTTGATGTACATCACATGAGCATGAATTGACTATTAAAATCTGCTCAGAAATGTTTATGATAGATACAACCTGCCATACACCTTAAAAGCACATGATCATTATACATAAAAGAATTACATTTGCCCGTCTTCATGGTTTTTTTACTGCATGCTTATCACTAGCTGATATACCATATACCTGGCGTTACTCGGGATGAAAACACTTTCACGACTAATATTTTTAACGTAAAAAACACGTTTATATAAAATTTATAATACAGAAAATCCTTTTATCGTCTAAAACGTATTTTAAATAAAATGAGAATATCAAGTGAACCAAACAACTTTTAAAAATCCACTGAAAGTTAATTTTCTCCATAAGCTAATAAATATCGTTTAGCCTTCTAAGTTCGTCAGCAGAAGAGACTCGACTGCGCATGTGCAGTGAAAAGAATTTTTAATTAATAAAAAATTAATGAATTTTAACAAAAACTTCATAGTATTTGTAAATTTTCAAAAAATTATTCTGACTTTTCATTTTACATGCAGGCGAACGAAAAACCAATCAAACTATTATTGTTAACCTATGGATACGGAAAAACATTTTTGATTTGGAATAATTTTTACTATTCGTATATTTTGAATATCCCATTCGTTTATACACAAATTTTCAGAACACAAACAAATGAATAATTTCTATTTATCAAACTGCCAAGAAACTGTAGAATCACACTTGAAAAAAAAAAAAGATGGAAATGCTTAAATATCACACTGAAGGAAGAAAAATGCTAGAGAGGAAAAATATGGATCACGTTTTGGGGAATGAAAAAAAAAAATGTCTACATATCGCCATTATACGACTGGCGTTATCGATTTTCGGTGATCAGCAGTGCGCGAATTCGTGACAACGAACACTTGTCCGTTCCCTTCAACATACACAATTCAGTAGTATTTCGTTTAGTGACTTTTTTTTTTCTCAGGGAGGGAAAAAAGTACTATTGAAAACTGAGCACACCGACACAGGGATGAAGTGACTGTTGCTCGCAGAGCGAGCCAGAAACTAAACCGGAACATGGCGAATGAGTTCACCACATATTCAAACCCGATTGTTTAAGATGCAGGCTGATTTCCTTCCTTACGAAATTTCTTAAGATTTCTGCATAAGCGCTGAAGAAACGGGTAGATAATGGCTGGATAAAGGTACAGGTTGGTGGAAGTCCGCCTAGTCATTGTGGTAGAAGCCGCTGTAAAGATGCCATTTTTGTTGACCAATAAAGAAGTTGGCTTGTTTGAGCAAGTTTTATAGGGAAGGAATTATACTTTCATGAGAAAATCTATTAACTTTTTTTTTTAATATTTCAGTGCACTTTCACCAAGTATTAAAGACTTTTTTTGTATTTTGTTGTTTATGTTGTAAGTGGAACATTCAAGACATGCTTGCCAATCTTATCTTTTGATAATTTAACAATGATTACCTTATTTCGAGCTTAAATTTCTTGTCACCTTCAAATTAAAACCCAACTATAGACTTGGCTACATTTTTTGGTCTAATTTATTTAATTACTGTTCTAATTCCGTTTTGTTTTTGTCCACAAATTCTTAGAAAGATTCTTCTTTAATTTACATCACCAATAATTTCAAACGGTTTTCTCAATCGTATTTAAATGAGATTAGTACGCTCCTTTAGTTTTAAGGAAAATTTAAATCAACAACGTTTTACCACTTTCATCAGTTTATTTACGAATAGTTCATCTACAAAGCAAAGACGTAGTTTAGAACAAAATGAGGCTATACCTCTTTCCTCTTCCAAAAATACTTATCACCTTGGCGCATAAATTATAACTGATTGGAAAAGGAAACTCAAGAAATCACACCAAATTCTTAAATAAAATTAAATGAATTTACTTGTTTAAGAAGTATGTGCTTTAAGGCTCAGCTATAAAGAAAAGCACAAATATGGTACCAATCTGGATGAATTCGAAAGGCCAGGCTTTTCTATTTTAGGTTAAAGAAATTGTATTTAACGGTAAAATTGAAATATTTAAAGGCGATAACATATACGCATTTGCACTACAAAATTAGAGAATAATTATTTCAAGGCAATCGATGCCTAATAAAATATTTTAGCAAGTAAAATAAAGTATAAAACATTCACAGCATTCATACCGGTAGAAAAATAAATAAAATTCTAATAATTAACCAATTGTTTTCCCTCGCTTCTTCAGCCCGGGAATCTAATGGGAACAAATCTCGGATCGACACAGGTTCAAGAGTATTAAGAGAAGCATAACTGGCATCAGTAAACGTGCGGAAATGAAAGTGAGGTTGAGGAGAAACAAATAAAAAAAGGCTATCAAAACAAGTATAAAGGAGGCAGGCAAAAGATGAGGTTAACGCGTATGGAGCAGTCTGGAAGGTTGATTCGAGGGGGAAGCAAGGTCAAAAGCACTCATGCATTAACCTGCGCGTTCATCCAGACCATCGCAGAACTGGAAATCGACTTGGCACTGCAACCACTGGTTGTGTGATAAAAGGAACATTAAATATATTCCACAGCTAGTGATTAGTGATGGATATCACGGATCCAGAAGAGACATTACGAGTATTTTGTTTATAGCTTCATGTGTTTTACTGAACATAAATATGCAACGACATAAGATAGGAAGCTCAGAACCGAGTTTTTTTTCCCTGAAAAAAAAATACAAAGCGATCGAATTTTTTCAGTAATTGTAAATGGTTTTTTAATCTTTTTTATTTGGGTAGGAGAAAGGAGACTGCACATATATTATATTGCAAAATCAAAATTTGACTCCAACCTAAGCCAAATTACAGAAAAATAATATCCAAGGGAAATAAAATTAGATTCACAGCGAAATTACATTTAGGATCCGGCCCACCTTTACGTTTTAAATCATTGTCGCTATAACAACCAATCTATCGAAAATTCCTTTAAAATATTAGCTGCTGCACTAAATGCATGCTTTGAAATTTCATATCTTGTTTTCAATGTGGCTATACTCGAGCTGACCGAAACCCGCTCGGATATCCAAAAGTCACACCTTAAAGACAGCACAGCACTGCAAATACATAGATTCAGGCGTGCTGCACAGATCAACACTGCGTCTCTTGGAACAATGGCAGTCATTTCATCTTTCACTATATAGTGCTCTTTATATTTACGAAAAGTATTACATTACCTCTGGAGAGTTCTTTCCTTACGAAAGAAAATAAACCAACCTTATTTCAAAAATCAAACAGTATGTGATATGCTGCAATATTTTTTCGAGATAAGCAATTTAAAAATAAACAAGCTGCGTCCGAGTGTTTCCACCTTTTCGGTTCAACTGAATTTTACATTAAAGCACAACTATATTTATGCGCAACAATTAATGCTAATTAATATTAAATTAATAAGCAATGTACGAATACACAGAATTCTAGCACACAGGTTTAGAAGACTAAAAAAAAAAAAAATCATAGAAGCAATCCCTCGGTTTGTCTATGATTCAGGATTTGAGGATATCTTACACTTATTTATGTTCAAAAAAGAAAATAATGTTAATATTATAACTCCCATGTTTTTAATGACGTTGAAATAATTCATTACAAGAAGCATATCCATATTAAGGTGTATACACGAAAAAAGGACAATTTTGTTTTCGACCATCTTATTTTCTACAGTAAAATAAAGAGTAATATCAAATTACTCAACATGTTTTCAATATTTTTATTTAGAAATTACGCAAAATTTAAATATTTGATCTAATAGCAATATAATGTACATCTGTATTGGAAAATACATCCCACTGATTCCATTACATCCCGATTTAAAGCTAATCTTCAAATTGTTCGCTTCAAAAACCTGACTTTATCTTGTATCTCTTTCAACTTTTAAGAGCAACATGCCTTAAAAGTAACAATATGCTTCGAAACGAAACTCTGTTAGCGTAAAGAAAAAAAATTCTCTTTCATTCGTGATTCCATTGAAAATCACGAGAAACACGTTGAAAGGCGTTCCATTCTAGAAGAGTAACGAACTTCGCAGAAAGGCTACAGTTCACAACTAGTAATTTGATACCGACACTCCTAAATATACTTAAACATTTAGTTACTATGGTGATCATGGTACTTCTAAACCTTATACCAGTTAATGATATTCGTTTCTTACTAGATTATTAATACTAAGTATCTAAACATAAGTTAATAATCAAATATTAAAGACTCAATGAACTGCGATTTATTTCCAACCAACATCAATCAGGATATAAAAATATATGTATTTTAACAGCAGAAAGTATTCGGTTTTCAACAATGGGCGGGTCAATGCATCATTAATGTTTGCTGACGTTGAGGAAAAAGTATCCGTTGATTGATGAGTTCATTACCATTTCACTGACAAAGGCGAAATGATTTTACAAAATATGAAAGCAGAACATTCGGCGCAAACTTAGATTTGAGATCTCCAACAAACGTTACACAACAGAAATATTCGGAAACAAATAAGCGATTACACGTCATCACTATCGTAATGATATCATTTTTTTTTAAAAAAAAAACAGCAAGCAATTCGACATCTCACCAAATTCTATTGGCCAGGAACTAATTTATCTCTTTTTGTTACCTCTGTTAGAAAACGCGTCCCATGATACGATTAGAAACAAGAATTACTATTGCCAAACTAGAAACACAAAGAAAGGAAGTAGAATAACGCCATCATCATATTGTAAACACCAACCCTTTCCAGATAATGGTTCGAAATTCTCACCAGTCTTTCTGCAAACTGCTACAATATGAAGAGCAATGTTTGTCTTAATATCACAACCTCTTATAAAACACGTGTTAGAAGTATTTAAACAATGAAATGCTACGATACAACTAGCTGAAAGATAAATCGCCCTCAATCGCCGTATTTGCGTGATGTGAAATTTGCGCAAGAATACAGCGTTATCTCTAATTCTAGAAGTGATAAGACTCTATTCAGCTAGCAATATTTATTTAGAATTTAAACAAATGGTGCCATCTAATGTTTCCAACATCCCAATTTTAGGATAAGAAAGATATGCTATTCGATGCGCTTTTATTTACATTTTCAACGGAAGGAGTAATTGTACAACAAGTAACGGACTATTTTGTCTCTTGGTTAGTCTTTGCATTGGCAACAGCACTGAATTCGCTCATTTCAAAAATAAAACGCATAAAATTCTGGTTCTTAAATCCTTTCGCTGCTACGTGACGTTGGGATAAATTCAAATTAATAATTCCTTTCATTAACCCTGTGACTGCATATCCCGCGATGTCCACGGGTTGGAAGCTCGTCTGTTTTTTGCTGCATCCTGCGATTTTCGCAAGCTACTGGGTTTACTTAGTACTTTTAAAACGTTAAATCATATTATACTAATCAAGGCCTGCATGTAAATGACAATTAGGCTGGTTCAAAAGCATTTGAACATGTTTTAAAACGTTGCATCTAAATAGTAATTCAAAAAAATGCAGTCGGAGGTAACAGACTTTGCAGCAGTCATCGGTTAGCATAAAGCAGTGAAAGGGTTAAAACAGTAGCTAGCCATAATACAAAAAACAGCTTGAACATCTTTCCAATAACGTTTGACAAATGAAGTCATTTGCACTCCCTCGTCAAACATCAAAATGCAAACACTATACAGTGCGCATTTCACGATTGTGCTATTTTTTAGTTTGAATTAACTTTTTCCGCATTAGTACTTATGGGGTTGAATTATAACGAACCATGATATTACTATTAAAAGTGGGTAACGTTGCAATGCGATGACTTCTGATAAATGGTAAATACATAAATGTACAGAGAGACACAAGACACGATTCTATTACATCCACATTGAAGCAGTCGTGACATAAAGCGATTTGAAAGATACAGAAAGCACGAATAAAATTGTACCAAAACACAAAGAGGAAATCAAGCTCAGACAAAAATATAAAGCTGAAACAGCAAAATTCAATATTATTTAAACTACCAGAGAGGAAAACATGCCCTAGTCTTTACTACAACCAAAAATACTGCATTTGTTCAGTTAGATAAATATACAAAGTGATCGAAATTAAAGCGAGGTTGCAACTTTTTCCTGGGATAACTGCTCAGCGAAATGCCACCATATTTGGTGCACATACTTTCTTCAGTGTGCAGTTTCGATTTCTGAAACCAAAAAAGAAAAAAATCTTTCACATAAAGCCGCTAGGAGGTAGTAGCACTGTACTGCAGGTAATTTGCAGGCTGACGAATATACTTAACAGCTACAGCGAAGATAATAGTTAAATGCGTGATAAATGTCAGTTAAATAACGTGGAAGCGAAATGACACGAAATAATGTGCAATACCTTTATTCCACTCGCATGTGAGATCATACTTAGTGGAAAAAGGTTCCTCCATCGCTTTGCTCCGAAAACAGCATTGGATGCAAAACAGAGTTGATAATATGGCGAAAATAGCTAGATTCGAAACATTCCCTTGATGAATGGGGCTCCATAACCAGGAGTTACAGGACGTAAGAGCGGGCGACGAGATTGGAAAGAATCTGCTAATCAATCTTTCCTCAGTCAAATACTTGCCGCGGTAGGGTTTGCGCAAACGAGCGATGTGAGGGGTGCCGCATTTTGCATAAAGGATTTGTATAGCCAAGATAATTCCTCTGCTGAAGGGATGGAATTGCGAAGTTCCGTAGCATACGTAGAGGCAGTAATAGTGTACACGGTCTAATTATGAATAATAATTACGCTCCGAAAAATCGGTGACGCGCACGTGGTTTGGTTTGGCTACGTGCCAGAGATTCGGGCGATCTGTCTTACAAAATCCTGTTTCAGGGCGATATGAAAATCATTACATTTCACTAAGTCGTTTAGACATGCATATCTCGCAATAAAACAAAAAAAAGTTAATTTAAACTGCAGTGTTTACGCAAACGACGGGGTAAAAAAGAGGGTTTGGGTCGGAACATACAAAACCAAGCTCTAACACGACTCTACCCTGTGACTGACACAAATGGATATAAGATATTTCCAGGTTCTGTTTCCACATACTTTCATTCCAAGTGTGTTTTTTTTTCCGATCTACTAACTTTTAAAGGTCTCTTCCCCGCTCCTTTCCAGTGATCCCCTCCCTCCCCAGAAACTTGAATAACGCGGTGCACAACGAAATAAAAATCATTTAAGCAAATAAGGTTGCTTGCGCATCATGTAGCGTTTAATTTCAGTGAAAAGAATTCCAGAACGGCAAGGACAAGGTTTGTGTGTGGATTAAAACTGACAAGTTTGAAACGTTTCCAAGAGTGGTAACCCACTTGCTCTCGTGCGTTAAGGTCGGTGATTTTTTAAGACGTTGGCGATAATAGCATTACGATATAGATATAAAAAAACCTACAAATTCGTATGACTAATACATAATTTAAACTTGGAAAATAATTTGGATGGAACAAATAGTATATTAACAGTTTTAAGCAATGCGCGACTATAATAATAAAACACACCAGAAATGTACGCGCCATTTCTTTTACAAAAAGGTTTTACAAAGGCTCCTCCCCTTTACTATTTTCATGACGCCAATGATTAGTTTAAATTAGGTCTCTAACCCCAAACCAGCTTACTTGAACTTCATGCCATTAGTCCAATAATGGGTTCTTATTTCACTCGCGTCAGCCCCTACTGAAACATGGATAATTATTTTAATCGCGCATTCCTTTTTCGAAAGAAAACGCATATTAGCTAACAGCACTAAATGTCATAAGAAAAACAATATCCTTTCAAAAAGGCCCACGATGATTTTGTATCGATAAAAGCGAGCATTTAAATCTGTGTAATAGTACTATTGGAATATTATTTACTACATAAAATGGAAAATTTATATGTAGGGGAACAGTTATTAAGTAGAGAGGAAGCGGGACGGGGAGGAGAGAGACAAGACAATAAATCAGAAATAGAAGACAAAACTTCGCCGAATTGAAATTACAAGAAGCATTACGGTTTGATTGGCTCACTAGCCACTTTGAAGCCGCGTTACGACAAATCGGAGACTGATCACGTAGTTTAGAACCAAGCTCAAATAACGAGAACTACACGAGGTGGCATTCCTTCTCCTAAATTCCACACCATTCAAGGCAGAGGACGTTTGATCCTGTAGGATTTATCGCACAGCAGGCCCATGTAAACTGCAAATCTTTGGTTGAATTGGGTCTCAAACCTGCAACTCTCTGGTCCCGAAGACGAGACTCAACTATCAGGTCACAAGCATCGTTTGAATTAAGAGTAGTACTACTCTTAATTCAAACGTGCATGGTGTAACATTTTGAATTCTGGAAACATTTCCCGGAAATTCTGGTTTAAAGAACAATATATTGCTATAAGCTCCAAATTAGAATTTGTTCAGATCCCATGGAGATATAACGCGTCACTGCAAAACGTTATTGGCGACGGTTAAGGATTAATCCCAAATGAAGGATGAAAAGCTATCGCTGCATTAATCTCAATGCTTTAAAGCTTTCAAAACCGGTTCAGAATAATTCAAAATTCAGCATTCTAATTACTTTAAGGAAATGAGGCATACAAGCTCTCAGATTTACAGCTCGCGAAATAAATCAGAAGTCCGTTTTTGCCCGATTTCAAAAATTATTAAATAAATCTACCACATACATTACTAAATGGCAAAAGGTTTCATTATATCAGCTTAGCAATATAGAGTCCGTTAAAAAAAGTTCAAGCCGCCAACCGAATTCCCAGCTGAAGGCAGCTGAAAAGAAATCTTTCCGCATTAACATTTGAACGCATGCAGGAGCTGTTAGTTTGCAAAAAGAGAAGCTATTCCATAAAAGCTGTGCAAAGTAGCAAGGGGGGAAAAAAAGAGAAAAGTCATGTATCGATAACGTTTCTAAATGCGGGCATTTGCATTACAGGTCAACGGGAACTACTTCCGGCTTTGAATTATCTGGAGGTAGATGCTGCAGAAGGTAGAAACAATAAGAATTTGGACACCGATATCCGTTCATATACACAAAAGCGGTTCTTAAAACCAGTTTTTAAATCCGAGTGATGCAATTTTAGAGCTGACGTCAGCCATATGAAGTCATATGATTGGAATAAAAATATGACCCGTTTCAATAGATTGTAAAAAACACGCAGAAGTCCTACAAAACGATAAATGGATTTAATACCACCGAAACTTATATGAAATTTGAATGAGAATAATAAAGGGAGTTCTTCATTCGACATCGATTATTAAGAATCCAAGATAGAATGATTGCATATTTATTTCATAGTCGATACATAGTACAATTACGATTTTTAATCCTGAAAATTCGATGCAATAATAATTAAAAATTACATTATTTTCACCCTAACAAACAAGAGAATAATATTATGATTACTGGTCGGTTTCGAAACAACACTCGAAATTATATGCAGTTATATACATGCAAAAGTGCAGAAAAATACATCTATGCAATAAAGCAAATTTCTATAACTGCAGCAAAAAGAAAAACTTTTTTTTTTCTGTTGACATTCTAAAGCAGTGTAACTTTTTCACAACGCAATGGCCTTATCTCTTCCGAAAAATTTCATCATGGCCCCCCCCCCCCTCCTTCCAAAAAAAAACATGGGGAATTAATTCAAAACAGTTCATTAAAAATTCAAGTCAAGGTCGAGATGGTTTTTTTAAATTATTGCACGGTATTGTTTTTATGCGATCTGACATTGAGATCGCGACGCATACTTTGGGAAGTCCTATTCTAAAGTTAAAGACAATAAAACCACAACTTCCTTTTGTTATAATTAAAAACAAACAAAATAAAGGAAACACATTCCAAAACTTTGAAAAGATCTTAATTATTCATAAAAGCGCATTGGATTCGTATTAATTTATTCTCGTAAGATTCTGCAATTACGCTGATTATTCCACACTTTTTTTACGCTCCCTATCTTAATTACTAGATTACAGAATCCAGAGCCTATTTTCAATCATTAATTGCACTTCGTTAGCCCTGATCTATTTTTAAGACTTGAAATTTCGAAATGCATAAATGAGCTCGTGAAAAGTCACCCTGATGGGAAGCGGGCAACTTCCACTTTCATTTCCAGTGGCGCTCATTTTCGCGATTCCCGCCTGGGAGGAATTGGCGGTAGGCGACCAACTCGGAAAAAGAATTTTTACCAATGTGCGCTGCAGGAATCAAGCCATCCGGAACAGGTTGTTGGCCTCCATTGTCTGTTTTTCCCACCGCCAAGCCTCTCACTTAGTCCAGCAACTGCGTTTTCAGAAAACTAGTCTTACGAAACAGAAATCCACATTGCGGAATTACGGAGCACCTTAAAAGACAAGAATCGGCCAAAGAAACTCAGTAAAGCGCAGAATTAAGGATTTGGACTTAGAAGAAATATTCTTCAGGTGATATTCATGAAATAAATCAAGATGAACAAACTCCAAATAATGATGTGCGAATATAAACGGTATCGCCACGGCCTTTGAACGATCACTAATTTTTAATTAGAATTTCTTATGGCATTAATACATTTAGTATCTCATTACAATGCATAAATCAATAAATACGCAATCAGATAACTGTCAATAAAATAACTGCATTGTCAAAATAAAGAAATTTTGCCTTCTATTGTTGTCACAAAAATTTCTTGCAGCTGAAAAATTAAGAGGCTACATATTTACCTTCTTCAAACCAACTTACTTCCCTTTCAATTTCTTCCTTAGGAGAAAAAAAAGGAATACCAGGAAGTAGGAACTTTTCATAAAAAAAAAAAGCATCCAAACACGACCTCGGCTTTTTTAAATACTTTAAAACCGAAGAAACATACAAGAACTTTTTCAATAAATTCACTAACATTTTAAAAATATAATAAAATCTGGCATCATGACCTCCAAATCAAAAGTGTCAATCTGATACAGGAAAATGGGAAACGGTCTCCATGAATATTATTTCCTCCCTATCACACTGAAGTTGAATAAAACTGCTTAAATGAGGATGGAAAAGCCACATTTATTTTAAAAGCATAGTCAATGGTAGCAATAGTTGACAGTACAAATCAAGTTACAAGCGGGCCAAAGCACGGTGATGGCAAATTGCAAGAAAAAAGAATCTTGAAATCAACTTGTTTCTCTTTAAATGTATCGTGTTTTTTTTGTTTTTTTTTTCCCACACTAAACATCGATTGATGATTGTAATACTTATTTCTGTTTAAATACATGAATTACTTTTTAAAACATTAGGATCATAATTAGGGAGATATTAACTAGAAGTAATGATTTCGTTCCAAGGTTTTTCTCTACCAATACCTTAAGTTGTAACTAACGTTACAATCATGCACGCAAAAAGGGAACAGTACGAAATTTAGGCGTACAAATCTGAAATCGTCCTTTACAGACAAAACAAGCAACTATTTCGAGATAATTTATAAGCCAATATCTTAAAACACGAAACTAAAAGATACTAGCTTTTATTAAACAAGTCCTTACTTTCTTTCCAAACAAGTTTAAAGATGAGGCAAAATAATCGTTTCTTAGAATGACCTGTCAAAAGATCTCAATAGTCACGAAGTTAATGAAACAAAAACAGAATTTGTCTACTCAGCAAATCCCGAAATGATTCGCAAAACAAAGTTATCATCCAAAGAATCTTACTTTGAACTCATGTTTTGCAAATGATGAGAATAGGGCGATTTTTTAATGGCAAAAATGGATATCTTTCTACACTTATTTTACAACATCGTGCGGTAGTGGTGAATCCATGATTTGGGTCTGGGAGGGCATAAAAAATTTTGCATCGCCGTGACGAATGTGAAACCTCATGGCTTATGTAAACCAAACACTTTAACATTAGACTTTGCTCAACTGACAATTAGAATCATAAAGAACACTGAAATACTTTCGATAAATGAAATAAAAAACACAATGAAATAACTAGCCAAAAAATGATTTCGACCGCGTCAACGTTACAAGTACGAGGGCAATGAGTACAAAAGTGGGAAAATTTTCGAGCCCATCAAAGTCAGGAAGCAATGTTGTCAATGGTTTTTTTTTTTTTTTTTTTTTCTTATGGAGATTAATAACAAACAGATGTAGTGATTTTAAATAAAATAAAGAATTCTAGTTTAGCTCCTGGGGGGCTGCAGCCCCATACCCTCCCCGGATTCACCACTGCTATGAGGAATGCTTCAACTAAGAAACACTTATTTTATATCTCCTAATAAAATGAACTGAATAGTTTATTATTGTAAGTAATAACATTTTTATACCACAGCTAACGAAATGATTTTTTTTTTTTTTTGTACTTTAGAAAAACGTATTCTCTTAGCACATTATGTAAGTAACATTTAAATTGCATACGTCGAAAGTCAAACATCTAGTATTCTTTCCGTATCAGGAAGGGGAAAAAAAAAAATCGGAATTTTTTTTTTGTGTGTGTGTGTCATTTTGTTCTACCCAATTAGTTAAAGTTTAGACTAATTAAATTGTTTACCACATTAAAGATAATTTACTTTTATTTCAAAATAATTAATTTGTAGCTAAAAATAAATTAATCAGGTATTGAGAAACATACCAATGCTCAGGGATTTTTTTTAACTAATTATTTTTGTGATCCATGATTTCCATTTCAAAATTTCAATCAAAACAGGAGAACAAAATTTTAAATTTTGCACAATAAAAATAATTTGAATGTATTTTACCAAAAACACTTTCGTTAATGATTCAATATTTAAAATATTCTCACATAAATAAAATTTCAAAAAACTTATAAGACATTTATCTCCTCTAAAAACCTTAACTTGCAAGCCTAATCTTAGTATTTAACACACTCAGTTTTTTAAAAATTATAAAACAAAAAAAATCAACATGAATTCTTTTAATTTCACCATACCTAACATGAGGTATTCCAACACCACCTTGGAGAATTTTATACAATTTGCTTTCATACAGAAGCTGTGGATGGCGAGCTTTAGTTGATTCTAATTTCACAGCAACTTCCTAAAAATAAAATTTTACAATAAATATATCAAAATATCTAAAAATCAAGCACAGAGAATTATTAAAAAGTTTCTGTACTTCCATTTCAGTCAAAAATCTAATTTGAATAGTTTAAACTTAATACAAGATTAATTCACAGTTATTACTCAATCACTCATAAAGATAATAATGAAAGATAGCTTTTTTTTTCATAAATTATAAAATATTATGCTGCTTCTTTTCAAACAACCTCCATAATTTTAAAAAATTTAATCAACCAAAGCATCTGCATTACTCATTTTTTTTCCCCCCAGAAGACATTTCAATCACATACCAGCATATTAATTGCAAAGAACAATAAGATTTCCAAAAAAAATAAAAATGTCTTCGAATATTTAGACACGACTGTAACAAAACAATAACTAAAACATGCTGTAATACTTATCAATTAAAAATAATTTCACACATTAGTTAGGAGCAAAAAACAATTCAATCCTGATTTAATCTTCAGTTTATTCAGTCAACTGTTTACTACACCTACACTTCAGATGAATCATTGTCACACATTGTAGCAGATAGTAACAAAACCTTAGAATGCATTACAATTAGTTTTAACTACATAAATTAGGAAGTTTATCCAGATTACAGACTAAGTAGTGAACATAAATAGGAATATAGAATGCATACACAAATTCGGGACTTTGGGGGAGAGAAGAGGGAGGGATTACAAATTTACAGCCATAGAGTTCATGAAATTTTTAAATATTAGACATGAAAATTTAGGTCAATACTTAATTTAAATGTAAAATATTTAAAATAAAATTTTTTAATAAAATTTTTATGAGAAGAAGGAAATATATATATTCATATAAAGGTTAACTAATTCAAGTGTTAAGTGTCATAATGGTCACCAATGACCAAGTTGCACTGGCTCCTGATGACCAACTAAACATATGTAGAATGGTAATGGTAAACAAATGTTGTAAAACTTAAGATTACAGGAAAGAATAGTAACTAAATATTGCTTTTATTATTCTTTCCTTAATAGCAATAACAATAAATAAACAGAATAATTATGCAAAAATAAATTTAACAGTATTTTGCTTACTTCAAACTAATTCAAATAACATAAATGAAAGGTGCAGCATAAGATGTATTAACAAGGAAATGAAGATATTATAATTCTTAGAACAAATCTGTTTTGGCTCATTCTAGTTCACAGAGTTATCAGAATCTGCTTTTATGCTATTTTATTATTTCCTAACATCATTCATGTTTTTTATTTCGAAGTATTCACACTTTAACCAGTATAAACAATCATCTTCTATTTTTTGGTTTGTTTTTCATATTGAAATTATTACAAAAACTCCTATTATAGATACACTACTATAATTTATTGCAATACCTCAGCTTTCTCAAAATTCATTATATCACTTGGAAAGATGAATATGTTCTCTTAGATGATATTTGGTAATATAAAATGTATTCAACTAATAATTTAGAAAAGTATGTCACTAAGGTATTTTTCTTAACATCCAATCTCAAAAACCTCTTTAAATTCTTATTTCACTATAATTCCATTAAACTATTTCACTGAAACAAATGGTGTATTTCTATATAAATCTCACCAATAAATAAATATATTTTCATACAATAATTTTGTACTACTCTTCGACCCCTATAATACAATCTAAAATTCTGAACCAGATAAAAGTTAACAGTATCAAAAAGATGCTACAAAAATTAAATTAATGTCACACACTATGGCCTAAATTTTTACTCATTAATCAGTAATGCCTTAAATCTATTTTGCCTGTCCTTGTCTTAACTCTTACAATTGAAACTAACTTAATATTTACTAGTGTGCTATAGAGTGTTAAAAGCCTCAACTACCTGCCAAGTTACTAAAACTTAAACTACCAGATATCCCACTAGATGGGCAGTTTCGATTGTATTAATTTTTGTATTCGATTTGCATTTGATGTCTTGGATTGTCCCTTTTTTTTTTTTTTTTACTTTAAAGCAAGGAAACTGTGGTAAAAAGAAAGGGGGGGATTACGGAAAATCAAGACACTTCAATAAATTTGCAGAAAGCGCTAATATGACATAGGACTAATATAGAACTAAAGAAACCAGTAACCAAAACACAATTTTAATCTTTCTCCCATTTCAGCATTAAAACTTTTTTCCCTTCATACAAACATACATAATTTTGATAAAACTGTTAAGAATTTTCTTTTCAGAACTTGCCAATACTAAGAGAAATGAAAATTAATGGCTTAAACACATGACCCAATTATTAAATAGGTATAAAAAATTTTAAACAAATCTTTAAAACACATACTTACACTGTCTTTCTTATTATCCCGATGCAAAAAATATTTTGAAACATTCTAATAAATGAAGATTTGATTATGAGCTTCTCAAGAAATAATTTATTAATTTATTTACAGTGCTACAAGACAACAATATGGCTTTAAACTGTATGTGTAAAGAATGAAATTCAAGAGGTTTATTTTCTTAAAACATTCATTATCTGAATATGTATCATAAAAATACTTTTTAAAGTATTTCTTACGAGGTACTATCAGTTCAGAAAAGCTCTGTTCAGCAATAGTTCAGTTTCTAAAGATAATAAATAGAAATTAAGCTTTACATTCTTTTATATATGATAAGTAAAAATATTAAGATAAAAACAAAAACAAAAAAAATCCTTTTGTTGCAAAATATTTTTTTTAAATGATTCATTAAATATTTAACTTAGAAAAACAGCAATCCTAACATTTAGTCATACATGGGTCATTCTCACATAATAGTAAATTTTAAAACCTTGGCTAAAAAATGCCAATTAAGCAAGTCAACCATGAATGTTTAAAATTTTTGTCAACAATTCTTTTCAAGCACTACACTGTGCACTAGTTTAAATATCAAAAAAGTAAAATTTCAATATTTAAAAAAATTTTAAAGTTGTAAATATCATTACCAAGGCTTGTCCCAAACTCCAAATTTTATTAATTGAACCTTTATTCTAAAGAATTGGAAAACTTTAAAGCAAAGGCAACAATTATCCAAGTATATTTTATTTCTCTATTTTTAATATATTTGAAACTTTAGACATAAGAGAAAAAATTCTATTAATTATTCTTATTTAAAATTTGTCCCTTGGGGTAGATGTCATTACCAAGGTGTGTAGGTTTTTTTTCAATAGCTCTCTACTAGATGGTGCTGTCATAACTATTGAACTTTTAAAAGTACAAGATCAGATGTTCTTACAAGCAGACATGTCTTCTTTAGTTTAAGTAAATATATAAAAACTATTTCATTTTGTTGTTTTTGTTCCAAAATTATAGTCAAAATTAGAAAAACAGCAATCCTAACATTTAGTCACACATGGGTAATTGTATTGTGTGTCATTACAAAGTTCATTATTACTGAAATAAATAATTAATAAATTTAAATTTGCTGAATGATTTATGAAGAGCGTTGGGGCTATATTCAGAATAAATACCGCATTAGCTGTTCATTGTTATAATATAGCTCTAAACAGGCTTAACATTAAAAATGTCACTACCAAGGTGGTCATTACCAAGGTGTTCTGAAAACATGGTAATGATGTCTAAGGACATGGTAATTACAGTTTTAGACATTTTTTTTTTAAATTGATTACTATTCCTTATCTGAAATTGCCAGCATTTTATTATATGGACTAATTTAGGCTATTATAAAGCTTTTTGTCTGATTTGTTCTTATAAAGTGAACCTTATGAGATGAAGGAATGGTAAATCTCATTTTTAATTACTTTTTTCCAGAGCAGTTATATTCTGTTCTTTATTATTATTTTTAAAAATGAAAACTAAAAATTTGCAAGACCCTTGCACCAATCCCCTAATGACTCTTATTCACATTCAGGATTCCCAGTTTTCTTACAAAGCACCTATTATTTAAATTCATAATATAGTTATAGTTTATTTTCAAATACATTATTTTGAGTTAAATTTATTTAAAAGCTATTTTTTACATAAAGATGATAAAAGTTTCAATATAGATATTTTTAATGCTTTACTAGAAAATAAATTTAAATTCTAATGTAGTAAGAACAACTTTAAAATTCATCTTTTACTCGGCTGTTGGAGGGTTAATATTTTATTTGTTAACTTAATGTGCATGAATATAAAACAGTTTTAAATCTATGGATTAGCAACTCTCAATAATTTGCATTTATTGGGGCAGGGGTTTTTTATTTATTTTTTTTAGAATTTTTATCATAGTGTTCTTTTCTTTAAAAAAAAATCTGTTATAGGAAAATAATTGAATTTATTGAAAGAAAATTAAAATTATAAATCTCAGTTTCATTAAAATGTAAAAAAATTTTAATTTAAAACATCTAACGAGGACAATTTTAATAATAGTTTAACACGTTTTGCAGTTACTACTGACTTGGATTACTTATACTGAAAATAGGTAAAGTGAAAAAATGCACCAGGGAAGAACAGCTTGCCAGAAAAAAAAAAGGGAGAGAAAGAAAATATCAGGAAAAAATTAAGAATGATCCGATTGCATATGCAAAAGCTAAAGAGAAGGAGCTTGAGAGATATCGGAAGAGAAAAGAAGAAAGGAAAATTAAAAGTATACAGTAAACCCCTAAAGGGAACAGAAAAATTTTCCTTTTAGACAGGGCTAAATAGTATATGAGGATTTCCGATGGGACTAAATATTTTTTCCTGATAAGACAGGATTCCGTTTCTTACAGAGTCCGTTTTATACAGGTTTTACTGTATCAGATTTATCAGCGAGAGAGCAGAGACAAAACAGAAAAAAATGGAAAACTGCAACAACCCAATACAGATTGACACAAAAAAGCACTCATCTTACTCATTGCCTGTCACCCCCTTTTCCGTAATAAAATCATTCAAAAGTGCTAGTCTCGGATTTTTTAAACAAACAGCCACAAAGTTTATAAAACAGGTTTAAAACCAGCTAATTAAGTTCAAATAAATTTTGGAATTTTAAATAATTACATCAAAATACTTCTTGTGTTACTTATTTTTCAGGTTATCATTTTATCTGTATATATTAACAGAATTTTCTTGTTTGGTATGAATAAATTAGTATTCCAAAAATTTTGATTTTTCATCTTTTGCATTTAAGCCTAAAACTTGTGAAATACAATGCAAGGAATATTTTTTACTGACATGTCAAACACATCATGCAATAAATCGACACAATAAAACTAAACAATTATATAAAATTGGCAAACCATGGGACTGTAACAGGTAAATGCTCAGAAATTGATTTAGCAATTTGAATAGATGAAAACTATATATATAATAACAATAAATATACCTGCACTGTACATTAAAATATTTAACTGGTTCTAATGTAACAGCAAAATTTTATTTTAAATTAAAAGAATAGATAATTGAAAGCTAGGTTTTGACTTTGGGGGGGGGGGGGAGGGCTAAATCAATTTGCCTAAACTATGCTTATTATGTCTTCCAATATCCAATTTCCAGGCAAAACTGATTTAGGTAACTCAAACTTGACTATGCTTCAAACCAACATCATAATTCTTTGGTTTAAATCATTAGTTGTATTATTCAACTAACTCAGCTTAATAACAATTTAAATAAGACAATGGAATTTCATGTTAATTTTTCTATTTCATTTTTTTCTACACATTTATACAGAGAAAAACAGTAAAATATGAAATAAAGGGTGATTACATAATCAGCTTCATAACAAAATGCTTAGTCATTAATTCTTTTCTGTAATCAAATTTTTAATTCCTAAGTTTTGTAACATCGCATAAATTTCTACAATTCTATTTTTCAGCCTTTTCAAATTTCATCTAACTAATTTTCACTTTAAATGTAACTAAAGCTTAATTTTTAAAATCCTACAATAAAACAAAAAAAAAACCAAGTTCTTTTATACAATAATAGCAAAATTTTTGTTAAGTTTTAAAATGGAAAGGTATAGAAGTTGAAAAATTACAATGCCTAAGAATGAGAAATACAATATATATAATTAAAAAAAACCCTCTATTTTCATAATTTATAATTTTTTTCATATAAACAATAGTAAAGGGATGGGGAACCCGCGGCCTTCTCGAGTTTCCTTATGTGGCTTTACCAGGTATTTATAATTTGCATCACAATATATAAATGTCTGTAATATAATAATTATTACAGAACAATAACCCTTAAGTTTCCGCTTGCGCCGCTTTTTGCCCAACTGCCGAAATTGAATGAGTAATGAAAATTAATGAGGCCTTTCAGCACAAAAAGGTTCCCCACCCCTGCAATAGGAGATATTCAAGAATGAAAGGAATGCATATATTCTCCAACAAACAATTAAATTGCCTCAAAAATATGAAGATTAGTAATTAAATTTAGATAATGAAAAAAAAAAACTTTTAACTCAGATCAATATTTTAGCAGAAAGCAAAAGTATTTTCACTAATAAAACCTCTAAAATGAGTCTTCAATCATCTTTAGGGATCATGAAATTGCAAATGCCCTGCAGAACTACCACTACTAAATAAAAGACAAGAGAACCATACATATTTAAGCTGTATCTCTACAAACATTTACAAAAAGAATTTCACAAATCAGAAAGTTAAAAAATATTCTAATAGAATGTAAAATAATAAAACTCCACATTTCTCCCCTTTCTAATTTCTAGCTTTCTTTCTTGTTAGAAGAAGAAGAAAAAATCCTCACTCGAAAGCTACTAAATAAAATTTAGCAGCAAAAGTTCAAATCTAATAAATTTCCAAGATAATACTGATATAAAAATTTAAAAGTTTCATTTGCATTACAAAAGAAGTATGCCAATTAATGATGATTTTAACATGCCGAGTTCAAAAATGGCAATGAAAACCCTGGACCAGCTCAGGCTTTCTAGATACCTCTACTAATAATAAAGGAGACTGCGTGTGTGTTGGCACTCTGCAGGGCAGACCGCTGAACCTAGAGCTACAAAATTTGACATAAACATACTTTGGAAGTTGGGAATGAGCACCTTGGAGCAGTTTTTTTTTTAATTTTAATGAGAATTTTAATTAATTAAAAATTAAGCAAAATTTTGGCATTTTTCTTTACTAATTTCTGAAAATATTGCAGCACAAAAACTATATTTACACCATCTGAAAATTTTTAAAATTATCTTTTAAACGATATCAAATAAGTTGAAGTACGACTTTTTCTCCAATTTTAATAAATTAAAAAAAAAATTTTGGCATAATCTACAACAACACTCTTCATTGTTGCAACACATTTCAAACAGTTTTCATTTTTAAACAAATATTTAATTGCATGTTTCTCTTCCATTGTTGAAACCTAAGGTAATATCCTAATACATTTTGCTTTCATATTTTATTTCACCAAAATTTTTGTGGAATCTATGAACCAAGCTCTCCGAGATATTATGTTTATAAAGAAATATACCTAGTAAGCTGAATGATTATGGTTGTTATGCTTTCATTCTTTTTTCAGTATGTTTTAATCCAGTTAACATGCCACTGGCTATAAAATGTGTTGGCCATTTTAATGTTGAAATCAAAAACATATTTTGCAAGAGGAATAAAAAATTGAATATGGCTCCAACAATGTGCAATTAGATTTTACATTACAAGGTCCAAGATATTAATACAAGAACAAGTGAAGACCACTAAAAGAACATGGGTTGAATATCTACCACATTCTGAAGTTGTTACGTAGTTAAGGGAACCATAAATGTAAAATTATGCATAAGAGATTCCATTGAAATTATATTGCTGATGAACAAGCTGGTTGCCATAGGCGGCTAGCATTAAATATAATTAAAATAAAACTACAAGTATACTTATGATATAATACAGGCTACTTGCAGCAGAGGAACTGTCAGACATTTTCCTTGTGAAAAACATAATATACCAGTTTAAAAGAAAAGGGTAATTCCAAATCAAGTGATCCAGAAAAAAAATAACATTTCCCCAAAACAAAGTGAAAAAATATCTAAACTTCTTAATGAATACAAATCAAGGTAAAACGATAAACATGAACCAAGTGTATAATATTTCAATACTTTTGTGATGTGTAAGTTGTAAATAATATATCAATACTTTTGTTTGAAGTTTAAGGTGTTTTAATAATGGTATACATGGTAAAAAAACTGTGTTATAAAAAAGTGAATAAAGAAACCTAAATTACACTGTGGAGCTGTGTTATAAAAAAGTGAATAAAGAAGCCTCAATTACACTGTGGAGCGGCAAGTGACCATGAAACATATCAAAATTATTCAAGTTCATTAAACATTTAAAGCGAGCACAAGCTACTTCATGTAAAAAAGTTAAGTTTAAATGTAATAGGCAATATTAGTTGATATAATTTTAAAATTTATTAATGATAAGAATACATAACCAAATTAATGCTCTGTAATTTTCTGCAAAAAATATGTTTTCTATAGGATTTTCAAGGTCCTCTAACTTGACTTGTAGATAAGTCTCAAACATGAAATTTTTACAGCAGTATAATAGACTATTAGAGGATTTATTTGTAAAAATTTCAGATTTTTAAACTTTGTTCTAACAAAGATATAAGGTGTAAAAATTTGGAATTTTTTGAAATTTTCCAAATTTGAAAGCCCGTAACTCTTAAAGGACGCAAATCTCAGGGTTGAAATTTTTTTGTAAATACGGTAGGGTCAGGTGGGGTAAAGTGGTGATATATCAAATGTAAAGCTATACCCTTGTAATGAATACTTTAATTAATGTAACTTTTTTTTAATTTTAGCTTTTAATAGTTAAGAACTAAGTTTAACATCTAAATTATACTAATTACAACACTTTAGTTGGAGAAAACAGCCTTTTTGTTTGTTTATGCATCAGTTTGAATGAAGTTGGAACACCTAATTTAACTTCTTTCCTACATTTTATTTAACCAAGTTTTCACCAGACTGACTGTGCAACAAACAAGCATCACACAGATCTCAAAAATACTTCCTCATTAACAGATATTATTTTATAATAGTGTAAGTAAGATGGAGTAAAGTGGTCATGGGGATAGGTTTAACACATCACTGTTTAAAAATCACTTAAGCTTAATTTGTAAGACAAATGTTAGTTAAATATTAATTTAATTACAGATATGTCCAGTCGTTAAATGTTGGAGTATTTTCCCCTTCAAAAAAAGCTTGGAAAGAGATCTTTTAAAAAAATGATCCAGGGAAAGTGATTGCAGAATGTTTCATAAAGTGTTTTTTTTTTTTTTTTTTTTTTTTTTTTTTTTTAAAGCTAGTAGACTGTCTTTGTCCAGAAAAATGCAATCAGTGGTTTTAAAGAAGTGAACTGTTTCCCATTAATAAGTAGCGAACCATATTGCAATATGAAACAGATATTCAGCTAAACCTAGTTGAGTCTACTGTCAGTTTGAATGAAGATTGAGAACCTGGACCATCACATATGGAGAGTTTAAATCTAGAACACAGTGAAATATCAAGTATAGCTGATAAAACAGTTTCACTTCTAAAAGATTTGAAACCAGCTGTATTTACAACTCTATGACCACTTGTTTCAGCTATACATAAAGTGGCCATACAGAATTCAAGAGAAAAAAGAAAACAAACAAGAACGGTGAAGTTTTGACTGAAGAAATAGTAATAAAGTAACTAAAAAAGAACACGATGCAAGAAAACAGTTAAAAACATGCAAAGAAAAACCTAATAAAAAGCAGAGAATGTCTTTTATTCAGTGAAGCGAGTCCACAAGTGCATATAATCAGTTATCGCAATGTATTTATGTGGAATGTTGACAAAATATGAAGGCGGGAGGAAATCAACCAGACCTTATTGGACAGGTTTTTAATAAAACAACTGGAAAGTACTACATTTTTCTGGAAATCATGACTTGGATAAAATTGAAGAGTCAGATAACCTTAAAATTCTCGATAAGCCAACTTTTGATCATAAAACATTATAAATTTATAATTAGATAAAATAAACCGATTTTCTTTTTATATTGAATATTTTTCAATATTAAAAAAAATCTCTGCTTACATATAATAATACTATTTTATGCTTATTTTTTTCTAATTATGACCACTTTACTCCATGTACTACTCACTTTACTCCACACCATGGGGTAAAGTGGTCATAAAAACATAGCAAAAAGGAAGTGTCAAAAAATCGTTTAACTCTGTTATTTTTTCCCCTAAAATTTAATGCAATGTGTCCTTCAATAATGTAATGTTAAATAACAACCAAAAAATATGAGGTATTTCAACAATTTCTTATATTTATAATCCACCTAAGTTGAAAAATACGGATTTTATGATCAGTTTACCCCACCTGACCCTACATTGAGGTCTAAACATTCCCCAAAAAGCAATATGGAAAATAGGTTCCTTTTGGGAATGGTAAGCCATCAAAAATAGAAAATTTGTCATTTTTAAAATCAAACTTTTAGGTTGATTTTTGATATTTGGGATACAATTTTCCTTAAAAGTGTGCTAGAGATCATAAAGGCTGTTTCTTCCTAAATAAACGGGTTTTTGTTTCATCAACCAAGGTTTCACCAGTTCTAAGTAATATGAATCAACATAAACCCCTACAAATGCAAAAATCAGCAAGTTTTGTAAAACAAAAATGGCTGCCATAGGAATTCAGAAAAACATAAAAATTTAAAATTAGTCTTCTTGGACTCGCTAATCATATAGGAATCAACAAACAAAAAATTATTTGATTATAAAATGGTTTAAGCAACCAGCATTGGATCACTTAACATGGAATGACCCCACAATAGCACAATGTAATCTGAACATTTTATACGACTGTTCTTTAGTGCCCTTTTTTTACAAATTTCATAAGTAACATTCCAGCAGAATCTGCTAGCATTGACAGGCTGCGCTTCCCTCGGTAGTGTCCCCTTCATCACTCGTAGAGCCACAGTTAGTGGAGAAAAGAAAGTAAAAATAATTTTCACTTTCTCTATTGGAAATCTATTATTTTAAAGAGTAAAATTCATGAGCACTTTCGTTTCTTTCAGAAACTGATAACGAGTTGCTGCACAATGGTTAAAACTAGGGATGTAACGAATATTCAGCAACTATTCAGTATTTGGCCCTTTTGCTGAATATATTCAGGATAATTTTTTTTAAATGTACTTTTAAATACACATATAACAAAGAATATTACAGAATTACATTTCAGTACATTTATTATCAAAATCTCTCCCAACATTTACCAATTTTAAGTTGCATAGGTGTAATTATTAAAATTACATTGCAAAGCCTGAAATTAGTATGCAAGATCAATAATTTTTCAGCATTTTCAAGAGCGTCTGTTTTGTTTGGTTTCATACGCATACAATACCAACTAGGGATGTAGCAAATATTAAGTATTGTGCCTATTCGGCCCTTTCCCCAATATTCTGTCTGGATGGCTGAATGCTAAACAGATATTCGGCAGAATAAATTCAGGATAAAATGTTTCTTGAAAGTTGTTTTAAATATATTTAATAATGAATATTGCAAAATTACATTCCGGTACATTTATTATAAAAAAATCTAACATTTATCCAATTTTAAGTTGCATAGTACATAAGTGTATTTAATAATGTTGCATATCATTTATAGAAGTGTGTTTCACCAGCTCTTCAGAAAATAAACGGTCTCTATATAATGCCTTCAGGTGCTAAAAGATATTTTCTTGCTAAATTTGCAAACCTTGGAAATTTTCTACGGATTTTTTTCCAACAGTTAAGTAGAAAATGCATCTTAACATACTAAGAGTTCTTAATCAAAACAGGAATTTACTTCTAGTAATTTTAATTGATTCATTCAGTTTCCTTCTGTGTTTGTCATTGTCATGTTCAGCAACGACGACTCTTTTTATTTCTTTGAAGCACTCTCCAAATGAAGAGAGTTTCTCATTTCTTATTATTGGAATTAAGGTATTTAAAATATTACAAATACATAAAAAGATATTAACAAATTTTTTTTAAGATACAAATAATAAAAAATCGATTTTATTTAATCTAAATTTTTTTCATTTAAAATTTGAAAAATATTTCATTTACAATCAAAAGTGAAATGCTTTTAAAAATTTGGTATTTGGGCAAATCACTATTCGTTACATCCGTAGTTAAAGAAAAAACATGCGTTTATAGGTGGCTGTTACAAATGGAGCGATATTAAACTTTTGCGAAGCTAACGTGAATTCTCTACAAATACGAGAAATTTTCTTAAAAACATTAACATACTTTCGAGACATTGTGTCCTAAATATACTCATTTACTGATAAAATGAACAAAACAATACAAGTGAATCATTCAAATGTCTATAATATTGATTTAACAAAGAGACCCAACACAACCAGTGGAGAATAATACAGTCTCGATTAGTATTGGAATCTAGCAGCTACTATCCTCAGTGCTTTACTGTATATAAATAATAAGTAAAATTAAAATATAAAATCACATGTAAATATAGAGAATATTTTTTTGAAATTTTGGAAACTTGAGCCATATTGCAATATTTGAAACTTTGCTTTCTGAAGCTTTGTGGCTGTATGAATGTGCAATGTAAAAACATTCAAGCTTAAAATAAAATTTATCATATCAGAAACATTTTTTCTACAGTATGATAAAATATTTATATGTTTCAATATTCTTCATCTAATATGCATCAAGATCATATTCGAAGAGAAGCACAAACAAGGTGCAAAATCTGTAAAATTAAGACAAATAATATTTAATGTAAACCAGTACTGCAGCCACAAAACAAGCAGCAGCAGAACGCTCTAACTTGGGTGAAGAAAATCACGCTGTTTTAAGGAGGTTTTTACAATTTTTTCTTATTTAATTTTCATATAAAGAAGCACTGCCAGAACGACTTTCAAGTTCCACTACAACCTTGATGTAAACCATTTAAGAATGAAAGCAAAATAAAGCAGCGAATGGAGAAAACTACCAGAAAAGTTTAACAACTGTAAACTCGTGAAAATGATTTAAAAACATTGATTAACCTGGAGTCTAAGGTGCCAACTTACTTCATTTGTCTTAGGATCGCCAACTCTTTGCCATCAAGAACGAAGATGAGAGAACATTTGTTTTGGTTGCACAATGATGTTTTTAACAAGTGACATTGTGCGCATGCGCGGAAAACAATCTTTTCATCAGAGTTTTGTACATCACGCTATATTGCACCTCATTTCAATTGGACTGTTTTGTTTATCTCTTCGATGCGATTGGTCAATTAATTCGAATTTCAATAAAATTTCATTTGGAATTCTTCAGTTTGAATATCGGTCCAATACAGTGTATGTTATTCTGCGTGTTTCATTTCTCAATAAATAAACGAAACTACTAATATGCTGAAAGCAAAGCCGCTGATGATTTTTTAAGTTAAAAAAATTGTCCGGTACACACTTAAAATACTGCAGGCATTGAGAGCTCAATTTCTCCTTTTCAGGTGACGCATGCGCAAGAGAGCAATAAAAAGCTCACTGCACATCCAAAACATTTGACAACGGAAAATGAAATTGCACCAAGAGAAATTGGCAAGAAACAGGTGTGCACCATAAACTCCAGATTTACCAAAATATTAATTGTGGAAAAACCCCCAATTTAAAAAAAAGTAATTTTTCTATGGAAAATGCTTATCAATTTCTATCTTTTCTGAAAACAATGAAAAAAAATCTATTTTCAAAACAAAAAATTAAATAAGCTCTGCATTAGAAATAAATTACCACCAAGTAAAAGAATCTATACTAGATTTATATTAAGACTTAAAAATTTAATTCTACATTATTCTCACAAATGATTTTGGGACATAATTAAAAAAAATTAATTTCAAATAAATGAATAAAAATATCAGGCAAAATACTTCACAACCTTGCCGCCTTTCTATTCATTATAGACAAACTCCCTTAATTTATATGATAAATAAGGTACCACAATGTAAATACATACACACTAAAAATATTATCAAAATTACTAACTTCTAATAACTGAGGATAATATTACCTGCATATTTAAAAAAAATTACATGATTTCCATTTAAAAAAATCATGGGCTCAAAACAGGAATATAAGATTTTAAAAGGTCCTTTTCTAAAGAGTAACCATCAAGGAAATAAAAGAATATTATAAAGAACATTGAATATGAAGAATTATAATTATGGTTCAAGCAAACCCAGATTCAGAAAATACTGGAGGGTCACAATTTACAATTTTAGAGATCCTGTAGTTCATCTAATGTCCATGAACTTATTGCTGCAATATTTTTCGATGGGAGAATGAAAATGAATTACTTTTAGTAAAGCTTGTGGATCGATAAAGTCAACTTGCATATTAGTTTCCTGATTTCTGAGCAAGTCTATGTAACATATATATCTCTGTTCTTTCTATTTCTCTATCATAATATATTATGTCTTAAAAATTGCTTACTATCTTTTTTGCATTGTAGTACAGAAATATTCAATTGGAGAACTCCCTTATTCTCCCCTCCCCCTCAAATTTAATAGAAAATTTTTCCAGAAATTTGATTATTACAGTTACTACAATCAAAACCAACATTAAATGGAGGTTTCATATTAATTTATTTACATTAATTCATAAAATTGACATAGATTGCAGAAAGTTCAAAATTTTTAAAAAAATTATTAAGGTTAAAAGTGGCTTTTCATTATCAGTGGGAAAACCACTAAGTGAAATAATTCTTGAAAGCCTCAATTTGTTAAATTCAACAAATACCTATTCAGTCATTATTAATTTAAATGATACCAGCTTTATTCAAAGAGATATTAGGGGAAAAAAAAATGTTGCTGCAAAAGAAATTTGTAAATCAAACCGAGCCTGAAAGTAGTGAAAGTGAAAATAAACACCCTTAGAGAAATATTTACCTAGAATTTCTGGTAGTATCACATATGTAACGAAAAGTGTTTATAAGTTTAGGAAAGAAGCACACACTAATTTAATATTCCTCAAAATATCAACATAACTAGATAATTAGAAATTAAAGATATTTAATATGAACTTAGAAAAAGTTTAATACTGGTTTACCTAAGTGAAAGGTTATAAAACTCTGAACTAATCTGAATACATGATATAAAACTTACTTAATAAATCTAAACAGATTTTAATAGAGTAAAATGAGGTTATAGACTATTTAAACATACAAGAGTTTGTGTTGTTATCAATGACAATTTTTAATAACTTTATTTTAAAAAAAAATGCTTTTAAAAAAGGATTTCTAAAAAATCGAAGTTCGCAAAAAATCATAATGTATTGATTTCAGAAAATCGAATACTGCCTATAAAAGGTAAAACATTACAAATTTGTAATTCATTTTTGAACAAAAAGAGTAAAGAAGACAAAAATTTGTAGCATCAAAATATATATCGAGAAAATTTTATATTCTTATATTCAATAATCACATTACTCATTCTCAACGAGTTAATAGCAACTGATATTCACGAAGCACACAATGGTATGAATACTTCGTTGTACCAGTAAACAAAGAATTTACTAACTATAATAGAAAGCCAACGGTTATTAACATAACAGAATTTCTTTTTGAAAAAAATTTATTTTGCATGGATACACAAGTACAATCGGTAAAAACAGTGATGGGATAATAAAAAAAAAAAAATGCTGCAGCAACATACAAACGGACCATGGTGAAGGGCTTCTTTGTTTACTACACTGTACACAGCAAAGAATACTCGAAAGCAATATGCAGCTAACAAATTTCATAAATTAAACACTGTTACATTTTTACTGAGGAATAGATGCAACAAATAAAATTACCTCGCCACTTGTGATGTTGATTCCTAAATATATATCTCCAAAAGACCCACTTCCTATTTTACGCACTAATCGATATTTCACACCCACAATAAACTCAGATCTTGACGAACTACTTGCACTTGCCATTATGTACTAATATTAATTAACTGCACTAATTATATCGTTTTCAAATCACAATTTATAAACTTTGATGTTACAAATCGTAGGCATTCGCGACCTACGCATACTTCTCCAACATTTTGCAAAGTGACGTCAAGAAAATTTTGGGCAAGCTGCAGAGCAGATAGATAATAATGAGGATAGAGACTACATAAAGAGGGAAACTATCACGCAGTTGTCAACCATTGCAAAATCAAATCGGTGCAGGAAAATATAAATTGTTCTCAGTTTAAAATGGTATGTATAAAAAAATATTTTTTATTTGAATATTAATAAGAAAAAGCAGTGAAATCTTTTTTATAAAATTTATATCCATGGACAAGTTTTCTGCTTTGTTTGTTTATATTTAGATGCGTGTACTACGTAATTCCGGTGTAATGCTAAGTCAACAGAATCTTCGAAGCGGAAGTCTAACATACAAGAAGATAAAGTCAAGGTTTTTAATGTAAGAAAACAAACCAGAAAACTCTTCTATTGTGTACAATGGATGAATTTTCTGTTCATATACTTAAGAATATTGAATATCCTGCATACCAATTCAATTTCCGGTATAATCATTTGGCAATGGAGATAGTAAAATTTTAAGCTCCATATTTGATATATGACTGTTATATCTTTAAAATATTTTAAAAGACGGAATTTGTCATTTTTTTCCTACTTTTGAATCTTTGGAACACTATAAATACGAGGTTCTTCTCATGAAAAGGCTTTTGTTAATGAAAAGGCAAAAAACCAGACATTTTCAATGAAAGAGTCAGAAATAACCCGAACTTGAAAATCGACATAGTTGTCGAATGGATTTATAGTCCAGTGAATGAAGGGTTAGAAATAAACATTAAATCATATTGTTTTGAAAATTGGTACACATGCTCGTGAGGGGCTCCTGATGAAGTCACGGTTTTTGAAGCAAGCTAGCTCCGCCATCTTGGATTTCATCCTCTTTTTCAGTTTTTCTTGAATATCTCGAAAACTATTCCCCAGATAGCATGTACACTTGAAGAAAGTTTGATTTTTCTTGATATCAGCTTGTCATGACAAACTTTAATTGGCAACTTTGCAGCAAACTTCCTGCAAAATAACAAAGCATGATCGACCAACCCACGATTGCAAAACAAGTTTGCTGCAAAGATAATACAGCACAATTGCAGATAATCTGTGTCTCTGTTTTAAAAAACATCCGATTTTTAATAGCATCTCCTAGACCGGCCTTTTTTTTCAATCAATCAATGACAATTTGTAAAAAAACTAACTTCTTTATAAAAAAAATTTGAAAAATTTTCCATCTTTTTACTAAATATAGAACTCGCACTTTAAACTAAACTTGCTATCTAGACAACTAAAATTGCTATCTGGGTTGTAACGTTATTATTATTTTTTTAAAAATAGAAATTAAGAATAAACACTTAGTTTTGAAATCAGCAGCGCCAAGATAACCTAAAATCGTTAAAATTTCCTGACAAATGAAAAAAAAAGTTTTTTTTTTTGTTCCCCGGTGTAATATCCAAGAAGTATTGTAGATCTGTACTATGATAAATTTTATTTACATTAATTTCATCGTCTCACTTCCTTCCCAGATAACAATTTTAATTTGCAGCAATCTTGCTATGCAAATCTGCAAGTTTGACGCGGCAAGAGTTCAAGCTTGAAAGAAGTTAACCCAAACGAGTTAGTCATCATGCCTCAAACTTGTCACAAGCTTGCCGCGCCAAACTCATTGCAAACTATAGCAAAAATAGAATGCGAAGACAACCTCAGATTCGAATCCCGCTTCCTACACCTGTCGTCCTAACCACTCAGCCAGCTAGACTCTGAGAGGAGAAGATAGATTGCGCTAATAGATCGCGCATCTATACGATTTATTTTAAACTGTTTTCTTGATTTCATTAATTTTTTAAATTTGAGTTGAGAATATGATTTGAAGTCAAAGAGAGAGCGATTTTCGATATTAACTACGTTTTTCTAGTAGAATAAATTATGAAATTAGGGTTCAAAAGTAATTGCCCTTAAAACGGGAAAAATGTAAGTTATTATTTTTCAACAAACATCGACTGTTTTTTAGGTTTAATTTTGTTTATGAACGTTAAAATTTCAGCATTAAGAAAAAGGCGACATAGTTTTCTTCAAAGTGCGAGTTCTATATTTAGTAAAAAGGTGGAGAATTTTTCAAAAATTTTTCTTATAAAAAATTATTTTTTTTTACAAATTATCATTGATTTATTGAATTAATAAAAAGAAGGACGGTCTAGGAGACAATCCGATTTTTAATAGCATCAATATTAAAAATCGGATATTTTTTAAAACAGAGACAAAGATTTTCTGTGAGTGTTATGTATCATCTTTGCAACAAACTTGTTTTGCAATTGTGGTATGAAGCTTGTCATAACAACTTCACAGCAAACTTGTTTTGCAAGTGGGTTGGTTGATTACGCTTTGTTACTTTGCAGGAAGTTTGCTGCAAAGTTGCCACATCAAATTTGTCATGACAAACTAATATAAAGAAAAATCAAACTTGCTGCAAGTGTACATGCTATCTGGGAACATTGCTTTCTGGCTTGACAGGCTCGAAAATTTTCCCTCTTCTAGACATTCCAGTTGTACTTGTAGCTTTGACGCGGTCTAACACATTTTTTTGGCTAGTTACTTGATTACATTTTTTATTAAATGTCAGGTGAGTAAAGTCTGTAAAGTTAAAGTGTTTTGGTTTACATAAGCCATGAGATTTGAGATTCATCACGACGATACAAAATTTTTATGCCCCCCCCCCCCCCCCCCGCCCGCCCCAAATCCTGTATTCGCCACTGCGGTCAGTGTATATGCTAGCAAAAGGTTGTTTAGATCTAAAAAATATCGAATTTATTTTCTTATTTTAGGGTAACTCTTACAAAACTAAGCTCCAAAACTAGAATATTATTCGTTAGTTCAGAACATATTCCAAAAATACAGAAAGTAGCAAAAATTAACACACCTTTAAGGAAAGACTTCGGCTACCAGGATATCAAAGTAATGGAATAAATACATATATCAAGGTGGGATGTTGGCAGATTACTACTAGACTCCAACGCGAAACTTCCATTGTACGCAAGAGGAAATCATATAAAAGCTTTTCCATAGAGTAATTAAACCAGCTTATTTAATTTTCATTTTATTGGGCTTAATGCAACATCAGCATGTCTTTTTACTATACCATTATGATTCAACTATTTATTTGTTTAAATTTATTTCTTGTTTTCATTCATGAATACTGTTTACAATTTTATTCTTTAACTTACATTTGTCACAGATTTTATGTGATTTTTGCAAGGTTTATTTTGCTATTTATATATTGATTACTCTTTAGGATTAATTTGATTTATTGCATTGATTTAATTTTATTATTGATTTACATTTGAGACAGTTTCCAATGCGATTTCAGTGGAGAATACATATTGCTATTGAAATATAATTTTCACTTTGTCTCAAAAACTATAGAAAATCTGATAAAAGGAAGAGCGGATTTGGAATCAGAGCTACGAAATTACCCTAAAAACACCGGAATATCATAGGCAAAAAATCAGTGTTGACCAGTGTTAGCAAAGTAATCCAGGTAGGACAATATACTCCAGGTCCGTCTATAGCAGATCCTGGTCCTCTCAGTCATTCCCTATGTCTGCCCTGCATTAGCACAAGATATGGCACAATATTTCTATGATGTTATTAGATACATATTCTGAATGATGCACAATATCGTGAAGCGATATATTGTAAAGCATCTTGTACTAATAGAGTGGCATGTGCGAACCGGGTCTTACAGTTGTTCATTTCCCGAACGAACTGAAGATGCTTCTAAACCACATTTTGAAGACATATTTTCCTGTCTAGTTAGGCATTATGAGGCAGTGAAATACGGTTCTAAGCATATTTTGAAGGTTGTTTAAACAACGAGACATTTGCCAGACGACATTAGAAGAATCATCGATCCTGTTATTTAGAGAAAGGCGTTCTTCTGCCACCCAGAAGAAATATTGTTGGCTATGATAGTGGATGAGAGCCAAGATATTTCGAGAGTTGGGTTCCAAGAGGGTTCTAAAAGCAAGAACCCAAAATCCAAAGGTGGAAGATTGGTAGAACTTTTAAGACTCCCTCAATAAATTTTGATGTCACGGACTACAGTGACCTGATAGATTGGACAAAGTATGAGCAGTCGACTCTTTCAATGAAGGAAAAATAAGACAGAGAATATTTCGTGAGTTCTGCAAGACAAAACTCCGCCTGAGTTTCATTTCTTAATTTTCCCATGCCATACCCTAGCTGTTAGGACTACATCTTAACTACTACTGATCTTAAAAACAATCAACTAGAAAAAGTAGAATACATTTAAAAATAAATTGATCTTAAAACAGAAACAACAAAATTTAAACAATACAATTTAGACAATAAAGCTGTTTGAAGATGCGTCAAACTAGTCACCAAGTCTGCAAAAAAGTGCGAGGGCAAGGAAACAGACACGACTACATTATAACAACTTCGCTCTCAAGATCCCGAAATTTGATTTTTTTAAAAAAAACTCAATTTAAGATTCGTTTGATTAAATCGAAATTATTCAATACACCTTAATTGGTTAGGATGTGGGTGGAATTCGAATTACAGCCCCCCTCCTAATGGTGAGTTCCGTATTATTTCAAAAAAAAAAAAAATTGTGGAATGGGCAAACAGTAGAAAAGAATGCATTCTTATCAAAATAAAATATATAAAATCGTCCATATTAACGAATTATTCAGAAAAATGGCCGTTTATGACTTCAAATACCATTGTGTTCGTTTGTAAAACGATAAAAACTTCAAATCAATATATATAATTTTTCTGTCACCCGGCAACTAAAATGAAGTACTTGGACGCTATTAGAAACCCTTAACCTATAAAATTTTAGCTTAAAAGTAAATTTTGGTGTCTTTCGTCTTTCCCCCCAAATTTTAGACCCTTTGCGCGATTAGTTTAGTTAAATATTAACGTCCCGTTTTGAAGCAATACGAGGGCTATTTTGGGATGGACCTCATAATTTTGAATCACGGTCAGATGAGGAGGACGACACCTGAGCTAGCATTCCCATCTCTAAACTTCCGCACCACAACAGCGGGAAAACAGGCCCTTGGGGCGAACTGAAGATAAAATGTATAATTTTTTTCAATATTTTTCTGTTGATCAGCAAGCAAACACGCAATTTTTGAGTCCAATTAGAATTTGATACTCGAAAATTAGACTTTTTTGACCCACACTAATACACAGTTGATCTTTAGTGGAATTAGGTTTCAAACCTGGAACCCTCCATTCCCAAAGTCGAGACCTTACTACCAAGCCCCTAGTCTGATTTGAGATATCACCACAAAGGTACTTTGAGATTTTTCTATTTTCAAATTTAGTGTGAAATCGCCAACTTTCATTCCTGTGTTAAAAAAAACTATATTACGATCAGTGAATCGGAGTAAATGATGCATATTTTCAATTAATTTATGAGAGAAACTTACAATAAGCAAATTACATTTAAAGTTTATAAGAAAACAACAATTGGGACAATGTTGTACAAGCACGTACAAAATTGGCAACAGTATACATAAAATCAAGCAAATTTCACTCGCAATAATTATTTAATGCAACTGGCATTATTTTTATTAAATAGCGAAGAAGAAACTTCCTTAATCAACAAGGTTCATGCATATAACTTAAATGAATGGAAATATCCAGGAATTAAAAAAAAAAAAATCCACCATTTATTCACCACCAAAAGATCTCATATTAAGTGCTTGAAAAGAAACTCTGTACAATGACCATGGAAAATCACAGGAGCCTAGAAACACTATATCTCATCTCAACAAAAGATAAATTTGAAGAGATAGAATTAATATCTTTAAGTTATGGGAAAGATCAATAGAATGGCGATTACTGCCAGTCCTCTGATTCACAAGGCAATCAAGACCCTTTCCGAATGTAGTTTACAAAATGAAAAGTTCCCCAAAGAATTATTTTGACTACTTGAAAATATCGTGTTTAAGCTATAAAGCAACTGGGAAGAGGAAAACTGAACCGAAGCTCAATTAAACATTAAATGATAGTATTTGTCAAAAACTTTATCACATTCATTTATGAATTTGGCAGTGTATACAGGGATTCTCCCATGCTGTTTAGAAGTATCTACTGATAATCATTTCTACAAAAGTGCAGGAATATCAAACAGAGCTAACCACGATAAGGAATCTGTTACTATTTCTTGAATAGTCTTGACTATGGATTGTTTATACAGCACAATTTATTACACACTAGTCGCCTTCGGCGACCAGCTTGTTCACCGGGAATATGATTAATTGAATCTTGCATCATTTTATATTCATGGTTCTTTTAACAACAGTTCTTTAAGACACAATTGTGATCTTCAGTAAGGTAAAAAAATTCTTCAGGTTATTGAAACTTCAGATTGTGGTAGATATTTAACCCATGTTCTATTAGTGACTTCATACCTGTTCTGTTCATTGTCTATATAAATGTCCCTAATGGAGTAAAATAACTGACCATTTCCTGTAACCTCTAATTCCACGTTGTCAGCACTATCTTATTCCTCTTGTAAAATATGCATTTAATGTCAATCATTGCTTTAAAATGATGCAGCACATTTTACGGCCAGAGGCATGTTGGCTAGATTAAAACATATTGGAAAAAGAATGAAAACATAGCAATCATAACCTTATATTTCTTAATATAAGCAAAGTAATATCTCTGAGAGCTTTGTTTACAGATTTCACAAACATTGTGATGAAATAAAATTTGAAAACAAAATGTATTAAGCTATTATCTCAGATTACAACAATGAAAGAGATATATGGAATTAAATATTTGTTTAAACAATGAAAAAGGTTCGAGTGGTGTCACAGCAATGAACAATTTGTTGTAAGTTATGCCAACAAATATTTTAAAAAAATTATTAAAATTAGAGGAAAAATCGTATCACAATTAAATTGATATCATTGAAAAGTTAATTTCTTGCACTTTCAGACAGTGCAAAAATGATTTTTGTGCTGTAATATTTTCGGAAATTATTTAGGAAAAACGGCAAAATTTCGCTTAATTTTTAACTAAAATTTAAAAAAAGGGGCTCCAAGGTACACATTCCCACCCTCCAAAGTATGTTTATACCAAATTTTGTAATTCTAGGTCCAGTGGTTTGCGCTGTAGAGAGCCATACAGACGGATGGCAATATATGTAAATGTATAAATGTAGATATGGACATACAGATGACATTTTAGGAAAAGAACACACAGCACTTCAAAATACGACCATCACAAATGGTAACAAAATGATCAGTTGAGGTCTCAGAGGACGGATGAATTGGAAGAAGTAGAAAGTGCAGAGCAATGCACTTATTTGTGCGCATGAAAAATAGTTTTTTCACTCCAATACTGCAGAAACCCCTATAAAATAACAATGATTATTTTAAAACTGAATTGACAAGTAAAAAACATTTCTTTGTCATAAATCCAAAATATAACTTTAACTTTAATGAAATGCTCGAAAACAAAATGTTTTTCACAATTTTTTTGGATGTCTTTTTTAATATGCCAAGAAACTTGGCATCAAACCTTTTTTTTTCACAAAATCTGCAGAGTACAGACATAATTGTGATCTCCAATAAGGTAAAAAAATTCTTCAGGTTGAAATTGAATAGGAAAGAAAGATTAGTTGATCGTAAATGCGAATCAATGTTTGTACAATTACTTATAAAACAACCTTCCTGCCAACAGCTTTAACCCCTTACCAGTGTATCCCGAATTCAGCTTGTGCATTGAATTACGGCACTTTTAAGTTTATAATATAAAATCAAGTCATTCATAAAAGTTATAATTCGACACATAAATGACTGATAATCCATTAACACCTCAAGTATTCTATAGGCTCTTAGTCGAATCAACACAACACATTCCAAAAACAGAAGGAGGTTCTCTAATTAGACAGGACAGAATACTACACTGCTAAGGGGCTAAAATATGAAATCTATAAACTTTTATTTTAACAAACATTTTTCAAAAATTATTATTAATACACAGTTAACTGCCCATGAAACCCAGATAAGCACAGCAAAATGCTTATCAGATCACAATAAGCAAGCAAATTCATTGTTTTCCCACTGAAACATTTCACACCTATAGATAATACTTCAGTCATATTAACTAAAATAGCATATATTTAACACATTAATAGACCTTTTTAAAACCAGACATGGAAGATGATTTTTCATTCAAAGAAGAAACGGGAAATCTAAATTATTTTGAATTTCTGATTTCTAACCTCTTTAATCAGAACATTTCATAATTCTATTAAATGCATAAAACCCAATTTCAAGATCAAGCCATGAACATTACAAAGGGATAGAAAAAAAAAAAAAAACATGTATCTGGTTAGCAGCAAGATCCAACAAAAAAGAGGGAAGATTCCCAAATAATTTCACGTCAAAAACTCAAGATGAAACTAGCTGCTCTCTGGGCAGGTTCATGGACAGCACCCACTTTGCTCAGCATTGCCCCCTCGTGGCTCTCGAACACCCCTTTTTTCAGTTTTATATACTGCATGAAAAGCAGTGGAACATACTATAAAACCATAGTAGATTTCATATTCTTTGTAGACAACAGCTTCCTTTAAAATTATAAAATCTTAGAATACACCACATCGAGTTTTGTATAACTTTCTCATGAATTCCTGTATGAAACTCTTCAGATCCATAAATACAGAATGATATTGTCTTAAAACAGCTTCCATCAGCTAAAAAAGGTATTTTACAATATTTTTGAAACACCATGTTGATGTAACTACATACAAATGAAAAATACTATTTTAAACCTCCAAAATTAAAGTAGAGCATTCTCAGTGGAGAGTTATGTTAAGGAAATGACAAAATAAATTGGCACAAAAAATCAGTCCAGTTGTTGAGACTCAGGAAATCCATCCAAGTTTCATTTTGTAATATTTTTCTTAGGAATGGAGGACGTGTGACCATTGTTGACATATCTAGGCATCGTAAGCTTTCATACGAAATAAAAATGGTTGAAATCAGTTCAGTGGTTGGGCTGGTGGACTCTGTCAAGGTTTTTTCCCTTGGAGAATGCACCGCGGAGTAGTGTCTTTTTCGATTTCTCTCCAAAATGGAGCATGGGGGAACATTGATGACATATCTAGCTGCCTTCGGCGACCAGCTGTTCACCCATAATATTAGTAATCTGGAACTATGCGTACAACTTGGCGATTGTAGAGGCTGGAGGACTCTGCCAAAGTTTTATTTTGAAATATACTCAAAAATGGAGGGCGGTGGGTGTCAGGTGGCCATTGATGATATATTTAGACATCATAATCTTTCATATGAAATAAAAATTGTTGAAATCAGTCTAGCAGTTGGGGGACTCTCTGAAAGTTTTCTCCCATACAGAATGTATAGTGGAGCAGTGTTTTTTCGATTTCACCTGAAAATGGAAGGTTGTGGGGGCAGGCTACCATTGATGACATATTTAGACATCACAAACTTCTATACGAAATAAAAATTGTCGAAATTGGTTTGGTGGTTCGGGCTCGGCTACTGCCCATCCAATTTTGCTAAATTATTTTAAATATATAGATATATTATTGTATCTAATCTGCTAATTCAGTACTTTAAAAGGCTTGTGATTTCTGAATTAGAAGCACACTCCTAAATAGTTAAAAAAATGCAAGGAAATCAAAGTGGATTTAAGCTAATACCGAACAGCTCCATGAGGAAAAAAAACATATCATATACATACACATGGAAGTTAATCTGCAGCATGATCAGCATCTGCAGCATCAGTAATCTGCAGCATCAGTAGTAAAATCTTTTGCTGAATTTAAAAGCAAATGAAAGGTGTATTGTTAAATCAGAAAAATCTTTTTTGTAGCCAAGGACAACAAAAAAAGTATTTTTTAAGTTTGGCTGTACTTAGGGCAAAAATATTACTCATGGCTGAAGATAAATTCCAAATACAATCTGATTTTTCTCCACAAACGTCACTTCATATTTTAGTCTACATAACCAAACACTGTCAACATTTATAAATATATTTATACCAACTATTAATCAAGACATTTGTACATTAATGCAATCACCGTATAAGTAAACAATAGACAAGATTCTGACACACTTCAAATTATAAAGTTGTTAATTGTAAAGACCACTTACCTTTCAACGATAATAATGTTTGGGGGTTTAGAACCTTTCAGTTCATGAACACCATTAAAAATCCTCCAAATCATCATACTAATACAATACATTTAACAAAAAATTTGGATAATCATCATACTAAAACAATACATCTAATAAAAAAAATCTTTAAAAGACAAAATTCAGCTTCTGAAAACTCACTGAATGGATTATTTCCTTCCCCTATTGAATTCATAACCTTTATGATGCTTGTGATAAAAGAAAATTAATATAGCACAATTTTCAAAGGACAAATAATATTTTACAAGAAAAAGAAGTGAGCAACACAAAAGAATTATTCACCATAAAGTATAGCATGTTTTTTATTTATAACTATGTTTAAAACAGCTTTTTTTTTGTAAAAAAAATTCAGTTTTAATACATACTTGGTATGCAAATTATATTCATTTAATCATCACATAACTATCATCTCCAAGCTCTGATAAATTCACATGACAACAACATACAGAACAAGGCTAAAAATAAACTATAATAAAAACAATAAGATATAAAAACAAAAAAAAAGGAGCATTACTTTTCACAAACAGGTACATGCACCACTACCGAATTTCTCTAAGAATGAATATATGAATAATTTTTCACAGTATGAAGAAATGCACATGTAAATGATGAAAATTATAAATGTATGATGTATATGATTGAAGTTAATGGACAGATACGGTCATTTACTAATCTACACAAATTTGCATTTTAAGAATAGTTAGTTATTCTTTTACAAAGTTGATTGAAGCTTCTGCTTTACAAACATCAAAACGTTGATTTCAATGAGAGATCATCCTTGTATTATAATTTGCATCAAGAATTAAAAATAGTAAGGCATTTACATTAGACAAGTCAATTATATACATTTATATATACATAATCAAAATTTTTCTTCACTACACAAAAGACCAAGAGAATATTAAGAAAGGACAACAATGGCTAATCAATGTTACAATAGTAAAATAATTGTACAAAGACTATGAGAAATGTGGTATTTTTTCATATATCAAATATAAATTTCAAAGAATTCAAAAATATTATCAGCTGTTAAATAATATTTTATAGCTTTAAGAAAGATTTGATCCCAAAGGAAAGGGAAAACCATTGAAAGTCCTAGATTCATGCACAAAATAATAAATACTAGTCATTTAAATATTAGAAGCAAGGACATGTACTTTAAAACAGTTAAAACACTACAGCAGAAAAAATGGCAAACTATATTGCAAGAAATTAATACTTCAGATAAATAACTTTAATAAAAATCACTGATTCCATTTTAAAAACTTATTCAGGACACTTTCAAAATGCCAATGTGCGAGTATATCGGCATGTATATAAACACACACTGCACTCTTGGTTGCTATACATATATATATATACAAAGCAATTTAAATGCAGTCCCCCCCACTTAGTTTCTGTTTGCTAATTATATCTACATATAAATATTAAAATAAAGCTGCAGCATCTTGTTAATTTTGTTCTACTTAAGAATGTTTCAGAGGCATTCAATGAACTTGGAAGGGTTCACTTCTCACAAAAATATTGGAAACACCACCATTAACGACCAACTGTAAAAAGGAAAAACAAAAAATTAAGAGATTGCAGATACAAAAGAACATGTTTTTATAAATTCAAAAAAATTTCAACATAAAAGCACAAATGGGTATTTTAAACATCTTAAGAATTACACTCAATGCTAAACTCAAAGATAGAAATTAAAAATAAAATGAAAACAATCTTTTAAATAGAAATTAAGAACACGAAATTCACTTTAAAATTCTGCTTCAGTCAAATTCATTCTTTTCCGTACACATTTTCTTTAAACATTATAATCTTTTTGCTTTTTACCTTCCTTGTTTTAAATAGCATATATGGCCTTTTATTAAACAATAAATATTTCATTATAAAAGTGATACTTACCTTATTTTAGAACATGACTTAAACTAAACATATCAAACTTTAATTTTCAAAATTTTCTACAGAACCGAGTACAGTAGGACCCCGGTAATCCGGACGAATTCAAGCACATGGATATCCGGATTAGCGGGATTTCCGGATTACCGAGGTTTTTAAAAATAATGTAAAACACTTTTTTCAAAAATTGTATGTATATGCACATTGTTATATTTGTATGAACTAACATTGTATGGATAAATTGAATGAACATGATACAGTATGGACATGATATGTACATACATAATTACTACATATGTAAGTGAATGAACATAATCAGTGTCCAAAAAAATCATTTAATTTTTTTTTTGCGTGGCTGTTTCAATTTTTAATTCAAATGCATGGTCTCTTAAACATCTGAGGAGCATAATTTCGTGTGCTTCAAAATTTTGCTCTTCAGCCCACTGTAATGAAGTGTTGAGTGCCGCCCCAGCCTCAGAATGAGAAATTTTGACGGGGTTTACAGGGGTAACGTCGTCCTCATCATCATCTTCTGCTGCTGTTACCGTCCTGATAATTTCGTCATCTGTTAAAATTTCATTTCGAGCCAAATTGTTGTCAGCCTCAGCAGCCCACTGGACGGCTTCATTATTAGACATATTGTAATTGGTTAATGAGTGATGCAAGTTGAATTTCTTCAGTTTGCACATTTTCTTTAACTTCAGAATCAATCAAATTGGGAAGCAAATTTTTCCACCACTTGTTGATCAGCAATGTAGACACAGATGCCCAACAGTTAACAAGGCTGAACACATCTTTTAAACTTAAATTTTTCAGTGTTTTTTCCAAGTTTTCATTGTGCACAGGATCATAAGAAGCAACTTGCGATATCCCAGCTTGATGTTTTGAATAACATTCTGATCCATTGGCTGCGGTAGTTGTCTGCCTTTTGTTGCGGGTTTGCATCATTCTCCATGGATCGTCCGGATTACCAGGGTTCTACTGTATGTTGTTACTACAGTGCGCTTTCAGTAAGTAAGAAAGTATGTTAATATTTTCTTGGCGCATGATCCGCTTTTTGAATAAACTGTCCCGAAACTAGGCGACAGCCTTAGAACATTGTAAAAAACTGCGTATATGTAAAAAATTCAAAACTTGATTGTGGACCAAATGGGACATGTAATTAAAAGGTCAAGGAAAGCTTTAAAAATTAAAATAACCTGTCAACACATTAAATTTGCTTAATAAAACCAGCATCGTCCAAGAAAAGGAATAGGTTTGAATGTGGTTCCTGACCAATTAAAAATGGAAGACCACAAATGGCTGAATTAAAATGTTTAAGATGTAATGAATCCAGAGATAAATATTCGACTAGAATATGTCAGATAGTCAAACTCTCTCCACAGTTTGTTGTAAATTGGAGGTTGTTTAAAAAGTATATGTTTACGAGTTACCCAGAGAGTGACCAATACTTAATCATATCAGAATAGCATTAACATAACAATGGAAGCTTAGGGAGGAAGACCACAGTGCAATAAAAGGTTTCATAGTGTATTGTTTGTTATTAGTCCCAAGATTCCATTTGCTCTGCCAGTTTTGAAGAAACCATTTACAAACACAGGAATGCACATCAGCATACACAATGTGCTTTAACTTATAAACTATTCCAGTATTTATGTACATAGATTTATATGTATAAAATAATGAAGAGATAGAGATGATTCTCACATTTACATCAGTGAAAGTTCCTTTATTGACATCTTACAAATTATACCTCCTCGCCACAAAGAATACAGATGAAAGAGGGCACGTTTACAGATTCCAGCAGTATTTATTGAAACTGCATAATAAATTTATGATTTTCTTGAGCAATCCAAGATATTATTCAAAACTCTAATTCCAAGAACCAGACAAATTTATGATTACAGAGATCAAAATGCTAATTTATGACTGGAATGACAGGAATTCAAACTTTACTATTGAAAAGATATTACTAATTTACACTTGTGACTCGGAGAAATGGAAAAATTTAAAGAGAAAGAATTAAAAAATCAATTTATGACTGTATCAGGAACACAAATAATAATATTGCATTAGCTAAAAAAATACTTTATCGTATATATATCCACAAGTTAACTGCAAACACTTCAGCTCTCATCTAAAATTGCAGGCATCCAATTACCAAACAATTGCAAATAGTTTCAACAAATATTCCACGGAGAAAGAGAATTTGTTTCTATAAATGTTAGCCTTCAATTTAATTAATTGTAATTCATGTATAAAGGAACTTTAACATTTCCTATGTCGTTTTAAATAAATAACATTAAAAAAAAGGAATTTCAAAAAATTATGGAATAAATATTTCATTAATATCTTTCTTTTGTCTAATTACCTCATTGAATACTTTTGAGGAATATTTTTCATAACTAAATTTGCTCTAAATCAGGCAAAAACAGGAGGGCAACCAGACATTACTCAAGATCCAAAAAAGATACTATTCAAGTACGACAAACACCCATAATGTCTGTCAAACTTAAATAGTACTTTAACTCGCCTAAAATGTACCCATGTGCAATATTGTTATGGCTGAGGAAGGAATATTATTAAATAACAAACAAATATGTAAATTTAAGCACATTTATATTTTCTCCAACCTAGCGAGTTTTGTTGTTGTATTCCTCAGACATATAAAAACAGGACCTGATTTTATGTTTATATGCCTGAATTAATATTAAAATATCTGAAATAATACTGTGAAAACAAATTTCATGCTGTTTTGAGAATCTGACACAATAATGTCTATGTAAACTAGGGATGTAACGAATATTTGGCCCTTTTGCTGAATATTCGGCCAAATATATTTAGGATAATAATTTTTTTTAAATACACAGTTAACAAAGAATATTACAGAATTACATTTTAGTGCATTTATTAAAGTTACATATAATTTATCATTGCAAAGCCTGAAATTATGATGCAAAAACACTAATTTTTTCAGTATTTTCAGGAGCGAGTCTGTTTTGTTTCATACACATGTAATATCAACTAGGGATGTAGCGATATTAAGTATTGGGCCTATTCGGCCCTTTCCCCAATATTCTGTCTGTCTGGCTGAATGCTAAACAGATATTCGGCAGAATAAATTCAGGATTAAATGTTTTTTAAAAGTTATTTTAAATATATTTAATAATGAATATTGCAAAATTACATTCCGGTACATTTATTATAAAAAAAATCTAACATTTATCCAATTTTAAGTTGCAGAGTACATAAGTGTATTTAATAATGTTGCATATCATTTAACAGGGTGGCTACAGAAACTGTGAAAAAAATTTCTCCGACTTTTCCCTGACTAAACTTACAATATTTCCCTGATTTACGGCTACTAATTATATTAGCTTCCTGGCTTTCTCCCTACTCAGAATCACTTAATGAGTACAATATATATTATTAAAAACACTTTTACAAGTTATTTAATATGAAAAAAATAATCTATTTTTATGAAATTTAATTTTAAAAAAAATGGAGTGAACATCCTAAAAAAATCTATTAAAACAGTATATTACCTATCTTATATGTAAAAGATAATGAAAATTTTAACAAAATACTTTGCTTCTAAAACCGAATAAGAATTCTAAGAAACATTAAAACTACTCTTTGCAACACAAGTTAAATTATACTAACAGTACAGGTTATTATGATCTTTCTCAAAACTTTAAAACAGTTCCATAACTAATTAGTGCTGTTTGCATGAGTACCAGAATAACATGTTGCAGCATAAATATAAAAATAGTATAATTATACGTACCTAATAATATATATTTTAGCAAAGATTTAAACAAGAGAAACTGCCACAATAATACTTCAAATCTTTATTCTTTAACAAAAATCATAACAAATTAATTGCTCAAATCGAAACCTTACGCTTTTATAAATGAATATAGGTTTTTTTAAAAAAAAATTCCATTTATTATTACAAATAATGCTAGACATAAGATACTAATTTATAGATAATAACTCAAGTAACTATTAATTTTCCCCGATTTTTAGATATTTTTACGAATTTCCACGACTTTTCCAGATCGATAAAATTCCCTTTGCCTGATATCCCGGTTCTGTCGTCACCTTATTTAATAAAGGTCTGCTCCATATGGTTTCTTATATATTACCAGCTTCAGAAAATAAACTGTCACTGTATAATGCTTGTAAGTGCTGAAAGATATTTTCTTGCTACATTTGCGAACCTCGGAAACGTTTTTGCATTTTTTTTCTACCAATTAAGTGGACACTCCATCCTACCTATTAGAAGCTCTTTATCAAAATAGGAATTTACTTCTAGTAATTTTAATTTATCCATTCAATTTTCTTCCGTGTTTGTCATTGTCATGTTTTGTGATGATGACTCTTATTTCTTTGAAGCGGTCCCAAAAAGAGGGTTTCTCATTTATTATTCGAAGAATTAAGGTATTTGAAATATTACAAATATGCATAAAGGTATAAACTTTTAAATTTAAAAAAAGTTAAAAAATATTTCATTTACAATCAAAAGTGAAATGTTTTTAAAAATTTGATACTCGGCTGCCAAATATTCGGTCTGCAATTTGGATACTAATTCAAATAATTAAGAGTATTAATGGGATATGCATACATATCCACATATTTTCAAACAATTTTATTAGTGAGAAAAGTGCAATTTTAAAAATTGATTTATGCATCATTTTATTATTTCACATAATTACTCACAATTCAGGAAAATAATTGCCAAGTTTACATTTTTATTTGGTAACACCTGAATTTCTTTTAGGATGATTAACAAGACATTTTAATGTAGAAAATGGCCTTTCTACTCACACATCAGATTAGAATACAATGCAAGGATATAAGCTAGCAGAGAAGGTAAACTGTAAGCAGAAAGATAATTTTAGTATGCTATCCAGCTATTCAAAAAATTATCCCTAACATCATTACTAATAGGGCTTTAAGAGGCTTTTAAGGAATTTATAATCCCCCAAATTTAACACGCATTTTTGTCTCATGAGCAGAAAAATATTTCAAAGCCTGGACAGCATCTAAATTATCAATGTTCAAGGATTCTATCATAATATCATGCACATAATTTATATTTAAATAATATATTTGCCATAAGATAAAATTTGAGACATTTAATAAGTCTACTTTTCACATTTTTTTAAATAAATTATTTTCTAAATTCTGGAAATATACGGAAACAAAATCGTTAGAGGTTTAAAAGCTTAAGAATGGAACTGATAATCAAACATCTCTTGACTGTAGTTTAACAAGAGATTTCTAACGAAATTTTTTCAGTATTTAAGCCTATGATTATAAAAAGAAATCCCAAAGATAAAATGTTGGTGACTTTTCCAAGACCCATGATGAAATCCAAAATTAAAAAGCAGCAAAAATGGCTCAACAGCATGTAATAACTAACCTGAAGTCAAGACCTCTGATGTACTAGGAACAGGGGCAGAAGCTGCTGATTTCTGTTTAAGCATAGTCCAATCATATATGAAGTCAAACTGATGATTTAGGGTTCTAAACAAAGCATTGAAGAGCTGCTTTAGATAGGCATAATCCGGATCATCTTCAAAACGCAGAGTACGGCAATAGTTGAGGTACATAGTAAATTCTGGTGGAACTCCCTGTAAAAAAAAATATTTAAAAAAACACCCATAATTGCAGATTTTATAACACATCCAAACTTTAACCCTTTGAGGCTGACTGTCACACGGGTGTGCCAGCTGCTTCGCTGTGTTGAGCATGCTGTCGTCCTCCAAGGGTTAAAAATATACCGTTGCTGAAACAGCCGTACAATTTAGTATTCCAAAGCAAACAGACAAATGAAAAGAAATTAAAATAATTTTTTTGATTCTATATTTTTCAATTCAGAATAAAGTTTAAAATGTTTTTAATATAATATGCAATGGGAAATTTAGGTGATTACTGAGAAGCTACTTCCTCTTTTCGACATCCAACTTTAGCTCTTGACAACTTTACTGGTTATATAATCTATTCAATTTCTTAAAAACAAGCATTTATTTCTGAACAAGTTATGGCATTACATGATTGGAGCAAACTGCAAATAACACACATGTAAAATTCCACATAAACTAACTAGGAAATGCAACTACCACTTTAATACAGTGATAGTGAGTCGTACTTCTGCAATCACATCAGTAGTGTCCTACAATATCCACTACATATTTGCATATACTTAAACAGTACTAAAATAAAACTAGGCCTAAACAGTGAATTAACCAGCCATCTAATAGACCAAGTGTGAGTACCATGGAGTTAAAAAATGAATTTTTTCCTTTTCCAAAATGTAACATACCTAAACTTTCCTAAATATTTAAAGACACACAAAAACTTCACAACTTTTTGATATATAAAAGCTGTTTTAGAAGTTACAGTAACAGAATTATTTTCCCTTGAAAACTTGTATGCTTTTCCAAGCACATGAAGGATTTCAATCCTCCAAATGACTGAACGAACATTCTCTGTTTTTTTTATGACAATTTCCAAAGCAGATAACTGAAAGTTATTTCTACATTTTCTTAAAATTACATATGTAAAAAAAGATTACAGATTTCAAAGTACTACTCATACACTTTCATTTCTCAGATCTGATCAAAATAATTGGTTATTTGGAGGATTAAAAGATGAAAAATATATTATTTACAAAAGTAAGAAAAAATGTTTTACACGTCAATTGTTAAAACTGCATTGTACAGAAACTCTGCAGCAATAATCAACTTACCTTGCATAGTATTTCTACATTTGTAGACATTTTCTTTTCACTTATCTTTTCATACTTTTGCTTTTTTGTAATAGCTTTGAGGCCTTGCCATGGTAAACTCCCTTTGTTGAAGTACATTAAAACATAACCCAAAGCTTCCATATCATCTCTTCGACTGAAATAAAATAATTTTTAATAGACAGAAGTTTGAAATAATATCCAGTAGCAACTTCAGAATATAATAATAAACTAAAATAACTATATATAAATTGAATTAGTTGAAATTGATTTACATTTCATACACAGTAGTTAACAATACATTCCGAAATAATTAAAGAATAAATATTTGCATTTATGAGATAAGTATTCAAATTTTTAATAGTAAGGTCATAAATCTTACAAGTATTAACTTTCTTGTGAAGATAAATTCTAATACTAAAAGAGACATGGATCACATTATACATTTTATGATTACATTAACACAAAATTTCATCTACATTGATAATTTAAACAACCATCAATCAAATAATATTGAAACAACTAAGATACAAACTGTATACATTAGGTCCTGAATTATGGATAAATATCCGAGACAGAACAATCATAAATGCTTTCCAGAATTTTTTTAATATCAAAAACATTCTAAAAAAATATTTGATTTAAAAATTCCAAAGTATTACATTCATTTAAACACTCTATTTGTCACCTTCATTAAACAAAATATCTAAAAGAAAAAAAATCCTTTATGAAATAATGTATGTTATATCTAAAAAAACCCCTAAGGATTCCTTAATACCAAACAGTTGTAACTCTACTTCTGTAAATAATTAATATTATTGATTATATTCTAATAAAAGTAGTAGAGATACAACTGTTTCATGTCACGGAACACTTTGAACTTCTAGTAATAAAAGCAAGTTATCTCAAAAAATGCCAAAGTTGTTAAGTACTAGGGATGTCACGAATATTCGGCTAAATATATCCAGGATAATAAGTTCCTTAAAATGTGCTTTTAAATATACATTTAACTATTGCAGAATTACATTTCGGTGCCTAGCCCTTTCCAGAATATTCAGTCTGGCCGAATGCCAAAAGATATTCTGCAGAATAAATTCAGGATAAAATGTCTTTAAAAAAATGTTGTTTTAAATATATCCAATAAAAAATATTGCAAAATTACATTCTAGTACATTCATTATAAAAGTAAATCTAACTTTTTATCCAATTTTAAATTGCACAGTTCATAAGTGTATTTAATAATGTTGCATATCATTTATAGAAATATGTTCATAATGGATTCATATATATTACCAACTTCAAAAAATAAACGGTCACTACATAATACTTGCAGGTGTTAAAAGATATTTTCTTGATAAATTTGCAAACCTTGGAAATTTTTTTCCACCAATTAAGTGGACACTCCATCCTACCTATTAGAAGTTCTTTATCAAAATAGGAATTTACTTCTATTAATTTTAATTTATCCATTAGATTTTCTTCTGTGTTTGTCATAGCCGCGTTCTGCAATGATGACTCGTATCTCTTCAAAGCAATCCCAAAATGAAGAGGGTTTTTATCATTGGAATTAAGGTATTCAAAATATGCATAAAGGTGTTAACATTCTTTAAATATGCAAATAATAAAAAATATACCTTATTTAATCTTAAATTTTTTCATTTAAAATCTGCAAAATTTCATTTACAAGCAAAAGTGAAATGTTTTTAAAAATTTAGTACTCAACTGCCAAATATTTAGTATTTGTTACACACCTATTAAATACAACAATCAAATTTATCCAATAGTGGAAAAAATTATGGAAGTGTGTTAGAAAATGGCTTACATAAATTTGCAATAATTTGAAGTTAATATAAAGTCTCTTTTTTTTCCTTTAAAAAAAACAGGGGGTGGGGGGTGGGAATAGATAAGGATTAAGGGATTGAAGTACACATTTTTTCCTTCAGATTCCGAGATAATCACAGCACTGATAAGGTTTCTTCAGAAGTCAGAATGCTAATAATTTTAGAAATGGAAAAAGAAAGATTCATACCTTAAAATGTACCCAAAAGGAGGGGGGGGGGGATAATAAGTGAACTAAACACTAACTAATTGGGATAAAGTAAATAAAAGGCTTGATTGTGGAATTTACCTCTGTTCAATTCCCAAGTGTGCATTGACACTAGCATAGCGAGCAGTTCCAGTTAAATTTTTGTTTCTTCTGAAAGGAATGTGGTCACCGGTTCTCCTATCTCTGTACTTTTTAGCCAATCCATAATCAATCAAAAATAACTGCAAGAAAATTTTTTTTAAAAATTTCAGTTGTAAAAATTATATACAAAAACAAATTAGAAAAATAAACTGGCTAAGATATTTTCCCTTTACACAACTCCGAGTATGCATTTTTTAATAATTACTGATAAATAATAAGATGATTTACCAATTGAATTGTTTATCATAAAAAATATCTTTGAGTGCATAATTTATTCTTATAGCACACTTTGTGCACAAATTGTGTTTAACCCTCCAAGAGGTAAATTATTTTGATAAGATGACATTCAGTTATTGGAAATGAACTCTGAATTGGATAAACCATACTTTTTGCATTCAAATAAATCTTTGTAATTCGTTTCCCCCCCCCCCCCCTTTCCTTTTTTAACCATGGAGATTTAAGAAAACATATATATAAATGTGAATTAGATACTTTGGAGCCATATAAAAATGGGAAAAAAACTGGTTCAACTGCTTGGAGGGTTGAACAAAGAACAGATAAGAGCTTTGTTAAGTAAAAAAAAATAATCATTTTGTATAACTTACTTTATTACAGTGACGTCCTATACCCATAAGAAAATTATCAGGCTTAATATCTCGGTGAATGAAATTTTTACTATGAACATATTCCACTCGAGTAATCATCTGAAAATAAAAAAAGATAGTTTAGAAATAAATTTGAATAGTAGTTGCTCATTGAAAGAGTGTACGATTAGTATCAATTTTACTACCTGATTAGCTAGCATCAACACTGTTTTCATAGTAAACCGTCTTGAACAAAAATTAAATAAATCCTCTAAGCTAGGTCCAAGTAGATCCATAACTAAAATTCTATAATCCTTCTCCTCACCATACCACCTACAATACAATTTCACAAATATATTCATAAAAATAACTTTTAACAAAGAAAAATTATATATTTCAATAAACACATTCAGTAATCTTACTACAGTAGGAACTACACGAAAACCAACTGTTAACAGGATAATTGAAAGTAAAAAGGTTTTTTCAAGGTCAAAAAATTATTTTAACAAGGCCTAACTTAGTTTAATGTCTCTCTTTGAAGCTATATGAGGGTTATTTTGAGATGGACTTGATAATTTTGAACTATAATCAAATGATAAGGATGTCTTTGAGCTGGAACTCTTTTGTTCAAATTTCCACAAAATACCCATAAGAGGACATTCAACCTCAATATGCATGCAGATGCTTTCTCTTTCTTTTATAAGAAGAGCTTCTTTACGGCAAATATTAATGTAAATTTCATTGCAGCAATTTTAATATATACAGAATGATTAGAATTCTTTTCTAAGTTCATATTCCTTTTGAATAAATTTTCTAACAACAATAGGGAAGTTAATTTGAGTATTTTTTAAAAACGCGTGAAAGCAATCCGCATTTATAGAAAAAAAATCATTCCAACAGCAAATATCCAAGTGAAATTTTACATAAAAATGTATTTTATTTAAATATTGAGGGCGAAAGATGCACTGAAATAGCAGGAACGATGATGCAATCTGAAACACACTCTCATTGGCCGAGTAGATTTTGAGGTCATCGTTGCCCTTCTTTGCATCGCATACCTCTGTTTCACGACTTTTGTGACACGTTTTGATATCGGGCATTTTTAGCTTACATTTTAGAAGGCGTTTTAGACTTTTTCTCTTTACTATTTCATGTTTAATTTCATAATGCACATTGATTTTGTACACGGGAAATCAGATAATTTGCCAAGAATTGAATCTACAATGATGGCAATGTATTTCAAGAAAAACTCGGATTTTGTGATGACTGAGATACGAGGACTAAGAGCACAACGGTAAGATTTTGACTTTTTTGTCTTATGATTTCTCCTTCCCCCCAATTTTAAGATTACTATTTATTAGAAATTTAATATTATAAGTGAAATAGGGGAAAAAAAAGGGATAACATTAATCGCGACTTAATGTCCATTCAACTATTACTTTGTTTATCTTCCAAAAAATGATATTTAGATACTTAAATGCTCACAACTCTTGCTAAATTAAGTACTCTCGCTGAATTGTATTTCACTGGCATATTGTTTCTAAACTGTACTTGGTAAATATTATGCAATTTGGAATTTAAAACACTAGGATGTTTTATAATGTGTAGGTGTTCTCAATATATTTTGTCCTGTTTATGGCTTTTACTGAAAATGACTAGTTAATTGCTTTCGCGACCCAAGTGTGCACAGGGACTAAGTTAGGGCAAAAGCACACCTGGAAAAACTCTGCCAGTCGTAAATTATTTCATGAAGAAAAACTTTTTGGGCCTTCCCTCGAATACATTTAGTAACCAGAAAGAAGCTATATATTATGCACAATAGACAGGTTTTCAAAAGTATCAGGCAGCAATAAATTGAAGAGGGGGACCTCGGACATTATGAAAAGATAATGCGATTTCTGTCACACAAGAAAGAGTGAAAAAATAATGTCACACAAGAAAGAGTGAAAAAATAAAAACCTGCTTTTGCATGATCTGTGAAATTTCGCATGCCTACACACAAAATACTTCACTCAAAATAAATTCAAGTACAGCATTTTTTTTTTAAATACATGTGAGCCTCTGAAAAATTAATTTTACTAGGGGCTCTGTCCCCTGCTTGCTAAAGCTCGCCAACCCCCAGGAGGATTGTGTTGCAAACCTTGCTCGCTACAATGAAGACACTGTGTGTCCTAGCAAAAATACTGTAAAATCTTTATATATATAGATATATATGAATCAGCTTTATTTTGTTTCTGATGCTTTAATTTAAGTCAGCACAGAATAAAATATTTCAACCTCCAAAAAGATATTTTTCTTCAAACAAAAATACAAAGAAAATTATGAAAGTGATAAACAAATGAATAAGTTGCAAAATTAAAACAAATATAATTATTCTAAAAACTAACTCTAAAAACAAATTAGATTTTATATTATTAACAAAGATTATGGTCTTGCATCTTATCACTATGAACATAAAAAAAAAAACAGTATTATGAATAAATAAAAGTCGTAAGCTGATTTCCTTTTAATGCTTTCACCTTAATCAAGAAGGAATAAAATTTTTTGGCCCAGAAAAGGAGCGTTTTTTATATAGTGAAAGCATCAGGAAGTCAAATTCAACAGGCATTAATGTATCGGAGAATTCTCTTAAACATTTTTTTAAAAAATTATTCAACTCTATTCCATGATATATACAAACACATACATAAAATTATAAATATATGCATAGAAAATACAATATATTGCCCTTCTGAACACTACAAAAAATTTCATTCCTGTATATACAAAACACTGCACTTCTGAACATTACAAAAAATTTCATTCCTGGATATAAAAAACATGATTTGAAAAGTTTCCATTATTATTCACTGTAGAAGTCAGAACATCCTTGCATAAGATGCTTAATAAATGAACAAATTTGCACGACATCATTACACTAAAATATCTTAAACAATTTATATATATTTTTAAAAAATTAATACTGTTGCAGGTCAAAATTTAAATTATATACAAAATATAAGCTACATACATATAAAAGGGTTATATTAGTGTTCACAGTATTTCTCTGTAAACACAATTACAAACCTCTTTGGTCAAAGAGATCACTGAAACACTGTCAAATGACCTGGCTCTAGACAAACCAACATAAAGTTGGCCATGTGTAAAAACAGGATTAGTTAATACTAAGTATACTTTATCAGAAGTTTGGCCTTAGGATTTATTAATGGTCATAGAAAATGCAAAATGTACAGGGAATTGTTTTCTTTTAAAACTAAAAGGCATATTATTGTTCGATGGGATGAGAAGTATTCTGGGAATTAAAAATGTTTCTTTTGAGCTTGACTCAATCATTTCTGCTTCAATAATGTTACGCTGTAGTTTTGTCACTATTAGTCTTGTTGCACAGCCCATTGCACAGGCCTTTTGAAGGCATCAAATTTTGAAGTAGCATTATCACTGCAGTTTTTTTTACAACTTGCTGTTGATTTGGCAAGTGAACGGCTAACCTCATGATTACATGAGATTTTTCTGAGAGAAAATTCATTGAGTCTCCACATCGCTTCAGGAGCACTTGCATATCTACCCTCTAAAAAAGTCAAAATTTCATCATTGTTTAAAAGACCATCATTTGACTGAAGTCTAACTGAAGCTCCACCATGACCTTTATAGACATATTTATATAAGTATTTAACACTCTTTACAGATGCACACACTTCAATATTTATATGGGCATTGAATTTTTTTATCAACCAAGGGTTATAAGGTAAATGTAAGGTATACTGGTACTATCTACTATATACTGTTGAAAGAGTTTTTCGCTGTTGTGTAGAATGCTAAATGCATTACGAACAGCAAACCTGTAAGAATAATATTGCAACTGTGTAACTCTAACACGTTTTGCAGATCTTCTTTCTTCAACATGTTCCAAGTTGGAATTCCAACCGCATTCTCTATTCGGAAATAGAGGATACACCATAGGATCACTGCACTGATTAAGTGGAGAAATATTTTTGTAACTATCAGCAACTGGATAGATGCAAATATCTCGATTTGCTGGGGACTCTCCGTCATCTCCGATAAATATTGCAGCAACCTCCGTCTTTGAAGTAGGTGCATTATATCTGCGCAAGTCTAAATCTGGATGTTCCATAAAAACCATTTTAACATTTACAGCTGGATTAGATTGTATCAATTGATGCATCTGCAGATCTGATTCAGCAAATGGATTTAAGCTTCATAATAAAGTGTCCAACTTCTCCATTACAGAGTGAAGGCAGGCTTGATTATTCTGGAGTCAAATATGTACAACTGTCCATAGCCAGGTTTGTTTCGTTCATTTAAATAGTGAGGAGAAACCATATGATAAATCTGACCATGTATATGGAAGCAATATGGGCCTGTTCCAGGAGGTGCCTTTATTTCAGTCCCCATAGATGCAAAGGCTAATGCAGCATTATATTCTCGAATCTGCTGTCGATAGTTTGCTTCCTGTGAATTGCTGCAGAGTAATAAATTCTTTGAAAAGATCAGAAGCTTCTGTCAGATTTGGAAGACGAACTTTCCCATCATGACAGCATTTGGTATATTTTTTATTCGAGTTCACTTAGTTTTTCTAATAAAGTGCACCACAAAATTTGCATACCTCAGACATATTGCCACAGCTATGTTGCAGGACATTCACCTCAATTTGAGAATGAACACGATTTGCCTAAGTTGATCAGAAAAATCACTTTCAGCACTTGCCGCATATTTTGTAATGAATTATCAGTTTCGACCGTTGCCGTTTGTAAACAAATCAGCCGTTGCCATCCGCAGAAAAGAAATTTACCCCTTTTTCCCCGCCACATACTATTTCTGCTTTAGAGTATTATATATATAGGTTTTATATAGTTTTATTTTACTATGATGGGAAGTATATAAATTATTTCCTTCGTACCAGTATTAATTTTAAGATACTAGTTAATAGTAAATAAAATAAATCCAGTTAAAATAAATTATATAAAGAAACCTAAATAATTTAAAATAATATTCAAACAATACCAAATGCGACTGAACTAGGATTGACTTTTTGAAGACTGATTTTGATTTGAATAGAATTAGTGAATTTAAATAATTTATTTTGCATCAAAAATTAATTCTGCAAATTATTTCCTTGCACTACAAATGAAAACAAATTTCATCATAAAAAAAGTTATGAATATAAACTTATTTTCAAGATATTCGAATTAATTTACAATGGTACTGTAATTTTTTTTAAAATATAGGAAACATTCCAATATCTATTAAAATAATTTATACATTAAATTAACAAGAGGAAGTTTTTTTTCTTTAAAAATCTTAAAGAAGGTTGGACAGCCTCTCAAAAGAGTTAAAATATAAATTACATGTAATCAAAAGTGGGGAGAATAGAGGGAAAAAACTAATTAAATTTCACTATTTGCTTTAAAATATCTATTTCTTTTTGCCGCTAACCTCACCTTATACTTTTTTTAAAAAAACAAAACAGATATTGAATTCAAAGTCGTTTTTTACAGTGGTTTCTGGTATTGCAGACATGACACAGGCTTGGAACAAAAAAAGCTGAACTTCATAAATACGGAATCGTATCAAACGTAAACACCGAGAAGTAAAATAAGTATGATTAATTGGACAATAAATGAATAAATTTATACAAAAAGTGCCTGAGATATTAAAAATATTGTAGAATTATTTAAAAGAAAATTAATGGGTGAAAAATGAGTTACGCATAAAAGTTTTGTTAAAATAAAAACTATGGTAAAAATTATCTCACTAAAAAATATGGCCATGTAAAAACTGTTTTTGATTATACATAATTATTCAGACTTTTGTTTCTCATTTTTGAGCTAACAGTTAAAGTTTTCTTTTATCAGGGTGGCCATCATTTTTGCTGTTTCAGTTTCCCTGACTTTTCCCTGAAATTTCCAGGTTTTATAAAAAATTTCCCTGACTTTTTTCGGAGGTAGTCCATCAACCATAGAAAAAAATCACCTGCACATTGACCATACTAAGTATCCATTCAAGTTAGTATAGTGTGAATAAAAAAGCAAAATGTTTGAAAAAAGAACATTTATTTAAAACTTTTAAACAATAAGCCATAAAATAACTATTATATCTTTACAATGAACAATTCTACTGTACCGAATTTTCCAGGTTTTTCTGATTAAAAATATAAGCTTAAAAAATCTTTAGGACGATCAAAATCTCAATAAAAATATACGTTGGAAAATAAAACATAAAAAGGCAGAGAAAAAAAGATGCAAGAAAACGATTTTTTACTGATGTTTATAAATTAGAACACAGAAGCATAATATTCTGTCACACGAATGGAATCGAATAGTTTGCAAAAGAAAAAAAAGCATCTTTTTATTCCAACCAACTTCCTTCAATACGGCTCAAAATGGACAATATATAAAGAGAAATGAAAAAATAAAACATCAAAGACAAAAAAGAGAGAAAAAATAAAATTCGCGAAAATGGAGATAAAACCTGAATTTACCATTTAAAATTAAATAAATAAAAATCTAATTTGAATTTTTTAAGAAAAATTACTGTGGCGTCAGCTCTCCTCTTGTGCTAATCCATCACTTTGCCAAATTTGATCTCATAAGTCAAAGATCTGGGCGTGCGTAAAGAACGGGAAAAAAACGAACATGCAGACATAATGCTAAAAAAAAAAAAATTGTTATTTTATCTGTATGGGTAACGGGTGTCCCATACTTCGAAGATCCCATAATTTATCAAAATGATTAGTAATCATAATATTTCCCAACACTCAGAGAAAAAAAACATACACAAAATAAACAAAAAAAAAATGCTGAAAGAAAATATTAGCACTAATTTCAAATACTTCATAATTCAATGAAAAGATCTCCAGAAGTGGAAAAACAAACTAATTCTGGTATAACTCCTATTTGATATTAAATCATCATAAAAGCAAGCAGTAGTGTGGATGCTAACTTGTAGACAGATAAAGAGAAATTTACGATCTTGTAAGCTATCTGAATCTCTTGGACATATAGCCACATCCCAGTTCTTCTTCCACATCCGAGTGTGATTATACTATAGATTTTCATCTCAGGAAGTATAATCTAATTTAACTACCAAAAGGAACGCAATTCTGTTCATATAGTCCAGTCAACGAAGGTTCAAAATGGGGGTGAAAAAACATGAACTCATATAGTTTTGAGAATTGGTACACATGTTCGTGAGGGGCTTATTATGAACATACTAAAAATCCCCGCTCCTGGATGGCGAGTTCGAGGCACCATCTTGGATTTCATCCCTCCTTTTTTAGTTTTTCCTGAATATCTCGAAAAATATTCAGATTTCAAATTACAGTTGATTAAACAAAGTAAAGAGCATAAAATTCTCTACAAACATATACTTTTATTTTTCTTCATGCTTTAATAGTTTCTCAGATAATGGGTCTCAAAAGTTGCCGCCATCTTTGAGATCATCTCCCTTTTTTTAGTTTCTCTTGAATACCTCTAAATCTATTCAATTTTAAAATTACATGTAATCAGCAAATTAAAGAGCGTAAAATTCCCTACAAACACATGCTTTTATTTTTTGTTTTAGCTTTAATAGTTTCCGAGATAATGGATTTAAAAATTTCCGGTCATCTTGGATTTTATCCCCCTTTTTTTAGTTTTTTTTTTTAATATCTCGAAAACTATTTGATTTTCAAATTACATTAAATGCAACAAATTAATGATCGTGAAATTCCCAACCAATGCATGCTTTTATTTATTTTCTAGATTTAATAGTTTCAGTGATATTTAAAAAAACTAAAAAGGGGGTTGGGGATAAAATCCAAGATGGTTACAAGTTTTGAAATCCATTATCTTGGAAACTATTAAAGCTAGAACAAAAATAAATGCATGCGTTTGTAGGGAATTTTGCGCTCTTTAATTTGTTGACTACATGTTATTTGAAAATTGAATAGATTTCGAGATATTCAAGAGAAACTAAAAAAGGGGGAATGAAATCCAAGATGGCGGCAACCTTTGAGACCCATTATCTGGAAAACAATTAAAGCTGGAAGAAAAATATAAGCATGCATTAGTAGGGAATTTTACGCTCTTTAATTTGTTGAATCAATTGTAATTTGAAAACTCAATAGTTTTCGAGACATTCTGGGAAAACTAAAAAAGGGGGATGAAATCCAAGATGGCGCTGTGAGCTTACCCCTAGGACCGGGGACTTTTAGTATGTTTATCAGAACATGTGTGCCAATTTTCAAAACTATATGATTTAATGTTTTTTTCAAACCTTTCGTTGACTGGACTAATAGCCGAAATTTCGGTCCCTCGGAAATTTAAATGTAAACACCTCGCCATGAACATGAATAGCATTCGTTTTTGACTGTCAGTAAATGACTGATTTTCATTGGTTGCCAACAGTGTTTCATTCTATTTATAAAAAAGAGATCAGCGAATTGTCAGTTGCAATAAGAATTATCAAAATAAAAAAATTCCAGGTTTAGAATAAATTTCCCTGACTTTTCCCTGTTTTTTCCCGATCTCCCGAAATTCCCTGACTATTCCCGGTTTCCCGGTCGGGTGGCCACCCTGTTTATGCTCCAGTCTGCTATTTTCCTCCGTTTTCTAAATTTTGTTCTCTTTCTTTCATTTTTTTTCACATAGCTATTTTCGTACTATCAAGTTCCTCCTAGTTACTATCAATGCCATCATGCAAAAAATCTTTTTTCTAAAATATTCAAAAGCGCACTGCTTTTTACTCATCATTTTGTATTTAACACTCTAAATTGAAGAATATGTTTCAATATACATTCTTCCTGATCTTTTATCTATCAAATCTGACATTATTTTGAATGTGCATACGGCGCACAGTTTTTGTTTGCGTGAGCAACCCCCCCCCCCCCAACACAATAACAAAAATTTTAATGCAGAGTTGCATCGATCTCAAGAATGATTAAATTCGATGTCGAAAAAGCGGAAATCCGCGTTTCAGCAGAAAAGTGTCATGTCTGGTATTGGTATGGGCAGGGTATCTGATGGGGGGGGGGGGGGAGAGACACTGGTTTCTTAAAATATAAATTCCATGTAATCAAAGAAAAGGATAATACATGGGAAAATAACTATTTAAATTTAACCATTTACTTTATAAATAACTTAATTTTTGCTGCTCATTTCACTTTATACTTATATTAAAAACAAAACAGATATTGAATTCAAGGCTATATAAAATGCAGTTATAGTTGCATTAACACATTTAGGAACAATACAGTACTTGTATCGTTTCGACATTATTTTATCTGTGAGAATCTGAAAATATAGAAAAGAAAGCAAAACTTCTATGGCGAGTGAACAGAAAATAAGTGTAAGCTCACTGCTCTTTGGGCAACAATGACATCGGACATGTTTCGTGTCAGAATAATCGTTTTCTTCATCAAATCTCGGAGGCGAACTTTGATTGCAAATAAAAAAAAATTTAAACAGCATAGAATTTAAAAAAAAAATGTTATTGTTCATTTTGAAGCATTCTAAATTCATAAAAATGTTTTTTAAAAAAATGTCGAACTTCCCCATGGTGCTTGTATGAGTGGCAGGTAAAAAATGTGTAACTATTTCTCAGGTGGAAGGGGGGAAAAAAAAAAAAAAAACACAGAATGAACTCTTTTTTTTTTCCCCTCCCCCACTGTAGCAAAATACTTACAAAACTTCTCATAATTTTTTATTGCAAGAATAAACAATTTTTAAAACATATCTAAGATATCTTTTTTACATACATGTTATTCAGTCCTTATACCCAAATGGTAAAAATGTTGAAAAAATGTTTCACAAACAAAACTAAACAGAGTTTTGTGACTAAAATAACTTTTTGATCGCTCTGAGTAAAAGCCTGAAAAACCTAGCCAACAGTTACTTTCAATTAATTAAAAAAATCATGATTCAATGATTTCATTGAATGGAGAAAACTTAGTTTTCTTCTTAAAATACAAATAAAATTTTCTTTCAGCATCAAAAATTACACTTTCCTACTTATCAAAATCAGATTGTAACTAGTTTCTGAATACAGGGGAGACCTATGTACCTAGGGCCATCTTTTTTCAATGTGAGTCACTAGTCTGTTTAAAATTGTGAAACTGATATGCATGCATCGTTATACTAATAACTTCCCATTGAAATTAGTATACGTACTTAAAATAATAAATTCTGTCCAATAAAAGGTTAAAAAAAAAAAAGAAACTCCACAAATGGCCCTACGTACAAGGCCTCATTGTACCTAGGGCCATTCCCTGAAAGTTTGTTTTTTATTCATTATTGAGTAAAACCCAATATATACACATGAAGTTTATAAATGAAACAACATCAGGTAATACATTGATTTATTATAGAATAACTATTTCAATTGCAATGTGCCAAATTATTAGTAAATCACAAGTATTTTCATAAATTATTCAGAATCCAAAAGTGAGCTGCATACATTGTCTCTGAAGCACCAACAGATTTTGGTTTGGGCAATTTGAACACAATATTGTTGTACCCAATTTCATAAACATCTTTATCATAGAAAAACTTATTTGAATGTGCTATTTTTTTTTCAGACATTTAAGACTATATTGTTCCTCTTTAACATCTATTATTTTTGCCACATAAAAATGTTCAGTTTTTTGCCTTGTCATAACAAAAATCCCCCTTTCCAATAGTATCACTTATATCAGCTACTGTAGAACTTGCATCATCAGTGGAATCTGAAGAATCTACATTGTCGGATATAATTCTTTGGATGAAGTTGCCTTAATCCGATACACATATTTTTTCCACAAGTTTTCTTTTTCCTTTGGCCATTCTAATTGCATGTTGTTTTTCGATTTCTTTTTTCTCTGGAGTGTCTGTCAGGATTCTACATCTCCCTTGTTTTCGGCCACCTCTTTTTGATGACCGAGGTTTCACTTTTGGAAAAGGTTGTACCTGTTCAGGCGTAACGCATGAAATGGAGTTCGATACAGAAATGTTCAGTTCTATCATTGTTGACCTACTATCTTCATCGGGAAAATCATTATTTAGACAATTTATGGATGAATTTGGTTTGTCAGTCACACTTGAACTCAAATATTCATCATCAGTGAATATGTTTTGATTCACTGGCCATATACCGAACACACGAAAGCCAGTTAGAATGTCTACTGGAGCAAAGGCCAAAGAAAAGGATTTGCCAACATTCTCTGCAATGTCATAAATGGAGAGTGGTTTTCCAGAGTTTGTCAGCATCCAATTACTACACACTATACTGTAGTATTTCTTAAAGGGTCCAAACACACCTCTGTCCAACAGTTGAAGCTTATGGCTGGTATGTACAGGAAAGGTAAACATAACTATGCCATGTTCTTTAGCCAAAGAGATTGCTTCAATACTGACATGACTTCCGTGGCTGTCCAAGAGTAGCAATATTTGTAAATCTGCTTCACATTTGACAAAGAACCATAAAACTTAGAACTAAATACTATTCAATTAAATAGGGGTGGCCATAGGTACATAGGTCTCCCCCATATGTTATGGTCAATGTGGATATTCGGTTATTTAATATAATCACCACGGTAATTATATATAACTAGAAGATTTGTGCTGTCTAAGACAGGCTTTTAGCTTGCCAACATAATCTCAGATCTGAACGTCACAGACTTATTAAAGAAAGTTGTATGTGATAATTTCTAGACAGACATTCTGAATCTCTTTAGCAGACAGCCAAAGGCCTGAGCATTACCAATTTTGAAGCATAACTCTATTATCGATAACTTTTGGTTATCTATAATAGAACAGAACCACGGAGATTATATATAATAACCAATTTATCACAGTAACTGTAACATATATATCACAGTATTAAAAAAAAATTCAAAAAGGAGAAAAAAGTTAGTGCACCTTTATTTCTTTATAAGAAAATGTTTCAGTTTACTTATTTTAATTAAAAAAAAGAGAGAAATTATTTTCATGGTAGTTGTGGTCAATTGTTTGCGAGTACAGCAACTTTGTACCATGAAGGTGGAGAAATTTAAGTTCAACATCATAAGGTTGGTACCACTGGTGCTTGGCACAGCAACAAAAGCGTCATTTCATGTCAAATCAACACAATTTTAAATCATTTCAGAACGAACTCTCTCTGATTTCCACGAAACTTGGTAAATCAAGAGTCTTAACATAGCTATGAATGAAAAAGTTAAAAAAAAAATCATGCATTTCATTGATGAGTTATTAATTGAAATTTTCATTAAAAAATGCTCAACTTTGAGACGGTCAAATCTCAATAACTCAAGAACGAAAAAAGATATAAGCTTCAATTTTATCTTACATTAAAGCTACTTTAATGAGCTTTAATTTGATGTATAACACAACAAATTTTAAATTTAATTTAATTTTTAAATTTTAATTTCTCAAAATTCGACAATTTTGAAATTCTTAAAAAATTCACAAAATTAGTTTGTACTGTGCTCTTGCATCTCCCCCAGTTTCATTTCATAGGATCCAATGATACATGGAGGATTAGGATACACATGGATACAAACTCTTCAAAGAAAAATCTCCTACACTTAAAATTGGATTTTCAAAATTAGCTGAATTATGACCAAAAAATTGTATCCTAGCTAGGCAAAGTGGTACACATACAGTTTGTATATGCACCATTTATTAAAAGTGAAATTAACGATTGAAAATTCGAAAATGAACAGTTTCACAATTGAGAAAATATAAAACTATAAGGACTGCCTTTTGAAAATGGTATGTAATCCAGCTCGATTGACTGCTATTTTTCAAATTGTGAAAATTGTCCTGGCATTGATGAAATAAAAGAAATATTGGAGGATGGACTTGAAAGACATTTGATAAAAACAGTGACTTTTCGTCAATGAGTTTCTGTTGACAGGTGTAACCTGGAAACCTTAAAAAAATCTGCTGATGAATTTGTGGATATTTTCTGCATATTTTTTTTCCATCACGATTTTATTGACAAATAACAGTGCTTTTATGGCCAATACAAAGGAAAACCTGTCAGAATCAGAGGTGGTAGTAGTTTGTGATTTCTCCGAAAATTATAGTTTTGTTTTGCAAGATGAAGCACAGTTCTACCGCCGGAACAATTCTCAAGCTACTTTCCATCTTTTTGTTGTGTACTTTACAGAGGAAAACATTTCAACACTATAGCTTTGTTATCACCTCACAGTGCATTGGGCACAACACCGTAACAGTCCATTTATTTGAGCAGAAGCTTATTGATTTCTTAAAATTTGAGAACGTGCTGAAATTTCTGATCAAATCTGTGCTATCACCAAAGAGATTTTGGAATTGATGCTGAATAGCATTTTTCAGCCACTGCTCACGGTAAATGCCTGTGTGATGGAGGGAGGGGGGACTGTTAAAAGAGAAGCTGCTAGAGCCAGTCTAAAGAGGACATACGAAAAACAAATTACAATACCATTGCAGTTATACGAATTGGCAAAATCTAACATTTCAAAGAGCATGTACTTCAATTATGTGACACAAGATGAATATATAGCAAATGCGGAAGATCTGGCACATTGTTTTAGTCAGGCTATCCAGAGACCCAAAAGTTACATGCTTTCGTCCCCTCATGCTGTGGAGCCAAAATTAATACTAAAACATTCTCATTTGCAACATCAACCAGCTATCGGGTCATATCAAAAGGAGAAATGTTAAAGTTTAGGGATATGAATGGTTATGTGATTTCCATGTAGTATAATGAAAAATGGTGATCAAGTTATGTTTTGGGAAAAAATGAAGAAGAAAATGAAGTTAAGGTGACTGTCCTCCTCCATCAGGAACTTCACCTTCATTTTCGTATCCATTAACACCGATGTTCTCTGGATTCCCCGTTCTGATATTATTTAGATAGTGAATCCCATTACACCAACTGGTTACGTGTACATTTTGCCAGTTGAAAAAAAAAGGAAAAGATTGCAGAGATTATGAATATCTTCTAATCCCTAACATATGTACAAACTTTAATGTAAACCTAGTTTGCGTAATACAAGTAATAGGTAAAAGAAAAATACTATTTCCTGTTTTGTTTTCTTTAAACTAAGTAATAAATAGTTTTTTAATTACTATTATTTAATTTTTATGGTACGTAATTTTTTCAACTTTTAAATAATGCTAATTTACCAAAAGCTACATTTTATTAAAAACAAAATTTAATGTGCCAATACTGAAATATAAATCGATTCATTATTTTTTTGAAATTAAGTAATAGATAAAAGATTTAAATCACTATGCTAGAAAATTCATAGTTGAAAATAAAATTAACATGAAAGCTTTACTTAACAAGTAATAATGCAAGATTAACAATGCTAATGATATACGACTTGCCAAAATTATACTATGTACATAAAAAGCAAAATTCAATGCGACACAATTTTCTCATCCATGTGAAACTTATCCTCCATTATCGGATCCTGTGATGATCTCAAAATGAAACTTGGACAGATGCAAACGCACAGTACAAACTAATTTTGTGAATTTTTTCAGAATTTTAAAACAGTTGCATTTTGAGAAATTAAAATTTAAAATTCGTGTAGTGTTATAGATCAAATTAAAGCTCATTAAAGGAGCTTTAATACAAGATAAAATTCAAACTTATCTTTTTTCGTTCTTGACATATTGAGGTTTAACTGTCTTAAAATAGAGCATTTCTTAATGAAAATTTCAATAATTAATAACTCATCAATGAAATGCATGATTTTTTTTTTTTTTTTTTTTTACATTTTCATTCATAGTTATGTTAAGACTCTCTATTTACCAAGTTTCATCAAAATATGAGAGGGTCCGTCCTAAAGAGTGTGTTGACTTGACATGGAAAGACCCAAAACAAAACAAAATGAATATTTAAAAACTATAAAGGAAAATAAATACAGTAGAATCCCACTAATCCAAGGTAGCTAAAAAAAAGTAATAAAAAATTACATTGTAGCACTATCTGTCACTGGAAAAAGAGTTAACATTTTTTTCCCTCTCGCAAGTGCTTAAAATTGATCACCTGCCCGTTGAGCCGGCGATCAGTTTTTCTTGGAAGTTTTGCTTTTCTTCTCCAGTTGCCATTCTGATTCGGGCCAGTCCATTTTGTTTCTGAGCGGTGTGTGTTACACCCCTAAAGCGGAGTGTATCATTCCAGTTCGAGAACTCATAGAAGTAAGATGATAAGTTTGTGAGGAGAAAAGAGCAGGAAAAGAAAACATGTGTCTGTTGCGTTAGAAGTTAAAAGACGAACTTTAAAACGGTTACATGCGGGAGAAAGTATAAAAAAAAATTGCAAAGGAATTAGGTGTTGGAGAAGTGACAGTAGGTGACTGGAGTAGGAAACATGCAAAAATTGAAAAGTGGAGTATGGAGATCTAACACCCGAAGATTGTTTAAAAAACAGAAGAACAATATGTGGAAGTGATTATAAAAAAACAAGTGAGGCTCTCTTTATGTGGTTTTCTCAACAAAGGTCAAAGGGCATGCCGATATCTGGTCCGATGTTGCAGGAAAAAGCCATATATTTTTGCCAAAAAATGAAAGAAGCTGACAATTTTTCTGCCAGCACCGGGTGGTTAAACAGATGGGGAAAAAAGGTACGGAGTTTGCCAGATGACAACTTGCGGAGAAAAACTTTCAGCGGACTTTGAGGCTGCAAATGAGTTTCGTACTGAATTAAACAATTTAATGGTAAAAGAAAATCTCACTGAAGAGCAATCGACTACCTACTAAATCCTTAGTCTCCAGAAATGAAAAATCTGCTCCTGGCTTTAAACAAAGCAAAGAAAGATTAACTGTGATGTGTTGCTCCAATACGTTGGGGACGCACAAACTACGCTTATTGGTGATTGGAAAATCGAAAAAGCCAAGTGTTTTAAAAAACATTGCTATTCAAGCCCTACCAGTTTCTTATATGAACCAAAAAACTCTTGGATGAATAAAGATATTTTTAAACAATGGTTCTTCAATGAATTTGTACCAAAAGTAAAAAAGCATTTAGAAGAAAAGAAGCTTCCTTGTCAAGCACTTCTCTTGATAGATAATGCCCTGTCACATCCTGAAGTAGAAGATTTGAAAAGTGGAAATATTAAAGCAATGTTTTTACCGGCGAACACTACTAGCCTTATTCAGCCTATGGATCAGGGGGTTATCAATGATCTTAAATTGAAGTACCGAAAATTTAAACCCGCATGTGATTTAAACTCACACTCACTTTGATTCAACACATCAAAAAAATTAATGTCAAAAATGCTATGTATTGGCTTGCTGAATCATGGGAAAAAATTAAACTGGAGACAATAAAGAACAGCTGCCATAATATCCTGACAACTAAAGACCTCAAAGACAATAACAAAAAGAAAATCCAAGAACATTTTGAAATTAAAAATACAGTTTTGAAATTACCTGGCTGTGAAAAGTAACAGATATTTACGTAATTGCATCAAAGAATGGCTTTACAGTGAGGAGGAAGAATAAATCACTGACGATGCAATAATTCACATGATTACTAAAGAAATTGATGAAACTGAAGATTTAAACGATGAAACAGAGAAGATCTTTTCGCATGCAGAAGGCATGGCAGCAATAGATGTTGCCCTTCGCTATATTGAGCAGCAACCAGATGCTTTACCACATAGCATTTTATTTTTGAAAAGCTTGCAAGACACCGCAGCAAGAAAGAGACTTTCTGCTCAAAAACAAACAACTTTAGATTCATTTTTTAAACATTAAATCAAATAAGTGTGATGTTATTTAAAATACATTTTTATATTTACAAATCTGTGTGCCCATTATTTTTTCGCTATTTGATCCCTCTATTTTTCAGTTAGATGTACATATACAAAACTGAAATTTTCTCTTCGATTTTATTATGTAGTCTGCATAATCCGAGTTGGTGTTGGTCCAGATCAACTTAGATTATCAGGACTCGACTTAGTAAGAATATATTTTAATTCTTTAGAAAGGGATGTTAGGCAGAATGTTTGTAGCAACCATACCATTCACCACAAGCAAATAATATTTGAAGAGATATTAAAATATATCCAGCACAATAGGGTTTATATTATGGAGTCAAAACAATGTAATGTAAATACAAAGTTATTGAAACGAGTAACAGCAGGTTATCTGTAATAACCCCAAATAAAACATACTATGAAATTATTTTATAATAATACAATTATTAGAAACAAATATTACTAAGATTTAAAACAATACCCAATGATCCACTTATAAAGTTTATACATGCAGAGTAAAAAACTAGTTGAAATAACTGTCTCACCTGGTATGAGGTATTCCAATCCCACCTTGTAGAATTTTATATAATTTACTCTCATATAAAAGTTGTGCATGTCGAGCTTTAGTTGATTCTAATTTGACAGCAACCTCCTTTAAAAAAATGTATTTTTTTTAATATATATACATCAGAATTTTTTTTTGAAGCTTTTAGAAAAAAAATGCAGATATTTCTCATTTGGCATAAATAAAAACTATAGATCTAGACAATTACAGATACACAAGAATATTATACAAAAGAAACAACAGCAAAAATTTTTTTATAATGACATAGAAATCCTAGTTCCATTAGGGATATTCATGTAGACAATGAACAAAACAGGTGCAAGGGCATTAAAAGAGCATGAGTTAAATGTCAATCACAATTTAAAATGACACTGTTAGGAGAATTACGTGCAAGAGTTTCAACTGAAATTATATTCCCGGTGAAGAAGCTGGTCACCAAATGCGGCTAGTTTACATATCGTTGCAAATGTGTAATGTCACTTTCCTGCCTCACTAGTCTTATGTTTGCGAAGAGAGTTTTACAGGGGTAAGTCAGGATGGCCAGGCCTGGACCTCGGTGACAATTTTGGCAACAAATCGATGATTCCAGAAAATGCAATCCTTTTCTCGATATCTTTATTAGGAAAGAAAATATGCTTGAATGTACGAGAAAACTCCATGTGACATCATGGCCTGTCAGGGAGAGTATTTAAGGGCCACGCTTGGATCAGAGAGGTGTATTGATCGACTGGAACAACTTTGGAGTTTTGTCTGCAGAACGAGATAGAAAGCTGGTGAGCTGAGCGCTATTGAAGGTGCTGTTATTGTTGTTATTAGTGATTTGCTGACTATTTGTGTTGTTACATCTCAAAGTACTCAACTGTTATTAGCTGTGAATTATTGTCTGTTTACGTTGCTAATCTGTGCAAGATCTATTGTTTCCTGTTACCTGTGCTACGTGTTTCCTGCATATTTGTGAATAAACCTTCATTCTCCATTATCCTGCATATTGGACTGTTTACACCATACACCCACAGAATGATTTTTCTAACAATATATATTATAGATATATTTGTGTATAATTTACTTACGAATTGTGCAATGAAAGCAATTGTGTAAAAAAAAGTTATTTTTGTTCTTGTTTATTCAAAATTATAAATTACTTAAGAAATTTAATTTCATTCTTAGTTAGATGAAGCAATTGAAACACAATTATTTAAACGAATGTGTATTTTATAATTGCAAGTAAAATTATTCTTAAGTGCTTGGTTTCTTATAAATCATCTACTGACTAGACTAGAGATGCCTTTTTTAAAACTTTAATAGCTATAGCAGACATGACACAGGCTTGGAACAAAAAAAGCTGAACTTCATAAATACGGAATCGTATCAAACGTAAACACCGAGAAGTAAAATAAGTATGATTAAATGAACAATAAATGAATAAATTTAACAAAAAGTGCTTGATATATTAAAAATATTATAGAATTATTATTTAAAAGAAAATTAATGGGTGAAAAATGAATTACGTATAAAGTTTTGTTAAAATAAAAACTATGGTAAAAATTATCTCACTAAAAAATAAGGCCATGTAATTTTTTTTTTTTTTTGATTTTACATAATTAATAAGACTTTTGTTTCTCATTTTTTCAGATAACAGTTAATTTTCTTTTATGCTTCAGTCTGTTATTTTCCTCCATTTTCTAAATTTTGCTCTCTTTCTTTGATTGGGGTTTTTCTTTATTTTTTTTCTCATAGCTATTTTCTTACTATCAAGTTCCTCCTAGCACCATTTGTCTGATTACCTTAAATTTTTGCATGTTACTATCAATAGCATCACACAATTTTTTTTTTCTAAAATATTCAAAAGCAGACTGCTTTTTGCTCATCATTTTGTATTTAACACTCTAAGTTGAAGAATATGTTTCAATATTCATTCTTCCTGATCTTTTATCTATAAAATCGGGCATTATTTTGAATGTGCACACGGCGCACAGTTTTTGTTTGAATACTATTTGCGTCTTTTGTGAGAGCAACCCCTCCCCTCCCCCAATGCATTACCAAAACTTTTAATGCAAATTTGCATCGATCCTAAGAATGACAAAATTCGAAGCCGTAAACGCTGAAATCCACACAAATGTGTCATGTCTGTGTTGATAGACAAACATTAAGGAACGAAAACTAACAAAAATGAAATCGAAATAATTAACAAAAATGAAGAAAAGAATGTTAAAAAGAAGGTGAAAATAAAATTGATTCCTTCACGGAGAGCTAACGATCTTTTTTTCTCACGAAATTCAGATCAGAAGAAATTCGTGGATGATTTTCTTTCATCCAATCAGAATTCAGAATGAATTCTGATTAGATGGAACGAAAGACGATTGGACGAAACGAGAAAAAAAAAAAGAATACAACATTCAGGCATTCCTCCCAATGCTAAACTTTGACGCCAAAGTGCGGCAAAAACAACGATACATAACTCGGACGCTGAACGACTTTCGAAAGGATTACGCAATATCTTATGAATTCGAAACTCTTCCGCTTTAGAGCCATATGCAAAATTTTCACATGGCACACAGTTTTTGTTTGCATGAGCACCCCCCCCCCCACACACACACACATTAACAAAAATTTTAATGCAAATTTGCATCGATCCCGAGAATGATTAAATTCGATACCGAAAAAGCAGAAATCTGCGTTTCCGCGGAAATGTGCCATGTCTGCTATAGATGTAATTATTTCCTTTCTTGCATAGAGACTATATCAGAAAAATCACCGAGTGTCTTTAAAAGTTTTTATTCAATACTCCAAATTTTGATTAGGTTAACTTTCAGTCTACGGTGCCCACTCACTTCGTTCCTCTTAGGATCGCCAACTCTCTACCGCCAAGAATGGAGAGGAAAGGATCTTTGTTTTGGTTGCGCAGTGATGATTTTAACGAGTGAGATGTGCGCATGCTCAGAAATTGATCTGTTCATCGGTGTTTTGCGCATGGCGCGATATTTCGATTCGTTTGGATTGGTTTGTTCCGTTGATCTGTTTCATACAATTGGTTGATTCAATCGAATTTGTTTTGTCAGTTTGATTTTCGTCCAATTTCATCATTTTGTTACGTGCGCTTTGTACAGCTGTTGTTGATTATGGCATTGGTTCCCTTTCGAAGTGTGTGTACCAGGGATTGATGGCAAGCTGATATCAGTGTCCTAAGTGTAAACAGCAATTGGGCAATTCAAATAGGTATGTGAAGTTTTAACTACACTTTTCTCGTTTTTGAACATTTTCAGTCACTTTTAGGTTCAGAATTGTGTACGTTATTCTGTGTTTCCGCTTCTCAATGAATAAGCGAAGCTACTAGTGTCCCGCTTTGTAGAAAGCAAAGCCGCTGATGTTTTTTTAAGTTTAAAAAAATTGCCCGGTACGCGTTTGAAATGCCGAAGGCATTGCGTGCTCAATCGCTCCTTTTCAAATGAAGCATGCGCAGTACAGCAATGAAACGCGCACTGCGCATCCTAAACAGTGTTTGGCGCCAATGAAATTGCGCCAAGAAAAATTGGCGAGAAGCAAGTGGGCACCGTAGACTGAAAGTTTACCTTTGATTCTTTCGTAATGTGTGACTCTTTAACATTTCCACACACACAAAAATCAGGGCTATAAAAAGTTTTTCTATTACTACAAGAGCTCTCAAACATGATATTTATTCCTTTGAATAACACCGAGACAAAGCAGCACCTTCCCAATGCGACGTCATCATCGCATCAACTCTTAGTGAGCTTAACCTTTTTACTCTCAAATAACCTTGGTATAATCCAACTATTAAAATGAGCAGTGGAGAAATATAAACTTGAACATGCTTGCACAAAAATTGCATTTTCCCAGTTTATATATATATATACTGTGATTGCACTAACAATCTAAGAGAATTCTAAATTTATTTTTATTCAGATAGTTTTCCAGTCACAATTGATATATTTTTGTAAAGATAGAATAGTACAAAAAATTAATTTAATTTGCAGCTTAATTATTTATTTATGGCACAAAACATTTAAATACAATATTTTAATGAATGCATGCAAATTTGATGAAAATAATGAACGATCAGATTTTATTTTTTCACAGATTAATAACATCAATATTTCACATAATATTGGTTACACAAGAAATCCAATAATAACATCATCAGGTGTCATCATACCACTTTTCATCATTTGGAAAATATCGAACCATAAAATTTTGGAATTGGAGAAAAAACTCTAAATGAGATTTGGTAGATACATATTGAGTTGTAAAACTCGCAGGATTTTTCAGCTGTTTCACAATTTTTAAGCAAAAGTAGTATAAAATTCTTCTGGACTTAGAAGATTTCATTAAAAATTTCTGTTTAAATATTTAATATCCTTTTAACTGTCCTTAATTAATATTTTAATATTTTTGCTTTGTAATTTTTGGGTTGTAACAATATTTTTCTGGTAGAAATGGGGTCATATTTTAATGAGGATGGGTATTTTTTTTTTGTCCTAAAAGGGATAAACGCAGGAAAAAAATATTTTGTTAGTCTTTGCTCTATAGCAAGCAGTCAATAAAAATGGAGGATCACAAAAGCACATTTCACAGTGTAAAGTTTCGTTAAATTGCCCATCTGCTTGTTACACCACTGACAGAAAAATAACTGCATCTTGCAAACAATAGTTTTCTGATGTTTCCAGAGAAGTATATTTATCAACTTATCCAATGTATATTAACTATTCCAACTTATCCAATATATTTATCAACTTATGGAATTAGCTGAAAATCTAAATGATACGAAATATATCTGAAATATTTTGTAATTTTTTTTCGTACAAGCATTAAACTACCTAGTGACGGTTGAAATTTCATAATTCTATTTGCGTTAGAAAGCAGAACATAAATAACATCATAATTGTTCGAATAGCTCAAAAATTATAAGTTTTTCTATAAAAGAAAATCTAAACTTAACTTTACAAAAAAAGTTTAACATTAACTGAAATTAAACATTTAATCAATAAATGCCACAACAGGAAAAATTGTTGCAAATAAAACATTGCAATTTTACATTAAGGAGCATATATTATGAAAGAAGAATACAGAATTAATTATTAAAAAAAAGCGAACAATATACATACTTCACCACTGCTAATGTTAATTGCCAAATAAATATCACCAAATGAACCACTTCCTATTTTTCGTATAAGTCGGTATTTCAAACCTACAGTGAACGCGGACAACGATGATGTACTTGCACTAGCCATTATATATTATAAATTAAGAGTCACTTTTACCTAATAGAGAATCAACATTTTTAAAAAAAAATATTTGCACAAATCACTGTGAAACCAAATCAACACTTTTGAACAATCTGAAAATAAACAGTGATGGTGACAGTTAAGCTATTATATTTTGAAATATTTATAAAGGAAATGAATGGGATGCGTCAAAATTTCTACGCAAAGTGAAATTATAAAAATTTTTTTTATATAATTATGTTAATACACTGGTATTACATTATAAATCTGAAATCAATAGATCCACAAATATTTGAAAACTTTACGTTGTTTTCATGTGTAAAATTTGTTATGTCTTCGAAACTCGTATTTCTTTGGAACTGTTTCCTTTGTTTACATTAATGACTGTACTAATGTATTTCCGGTGCAATTCTAAATCAATCGATCTTCAAACCGGAAGTCGAACATACAAAGTCAAGGTTTTTAATGTAAGTGAATAAACCAGAAAACTCGTCCATTGCAATTATTATAATTACATTCGATATTTCGCCCTATTAATCACAGTGCTGACGTTAACGATTACTTTGATGGTAATAATCACAGAGAATACTCTGTGGTAATAGTGATTTATTTGGCAACAACGTTACAAATAAAATGCTTTGTTTTTGGCGGGAGTTTCAAATTATATTCGACAAGAAAAATAACCGGAGAGCCGGACGTAGGTGGGCGTTGTGTATTTGCGGATTGTTTACATTTTTGAAGCAAGAAAGTTAATGGACCTTATGCACAGTTTGGGTTCGAGAGTATAGAAAAACAGCTGTGGAGGAATAAACAAAACGATCGGCCTATAAGTGACTCAGAAATAAAAGCAGTTCTGAGTCAGCTGCTTAAGACTGACCAATGGCTGCCTCCGGCAGGTCACGTGTTGGAGGATGTGACGTCACATGCATAAGGTCCATTGCTTCGTTTCTTTATTTTTGTGTTTTCGACTGTTTCTTTCATTGTTCATAGAAGTCAGGTGAGACCTGTCCTTTTCTTTTTTCTACTATTTTGTTTCTCTTGTTCAAAGCTGAGCCACACAAAGGTTACTGTGTTGGATGATTATGATGACTGTTTTTCTGTGAACTTGCAAAGCTTTTAAGCCATTATGCAGACCTCTCCTTCTGAAAAATTTTTCAAGAGTGGTAAATCCACTAATGAACTTGTGGTGCACCGTGCTACGCCATCTTACTCTGATGTATATCAGTCAATATCCGCCTCCGGACATTGGGAATTCCTTTTGTCTAGTGGTTAGGATTTTCGGCTCGTAACCCAAAGGTCCTCAGTTCTATCCCGCCGCCAAAAACTTATCTTACGTCTTGGACAAAGTGAATATGAAGATATTAATGTTTTGATATCAAATGCGGATCCGAAATCTAGATTTCCACAATTGAACCCTTTCATTCTTTAATCCTTCATTAAAGATAAGATTAATCGTCACACTAGCATACAAAATATAAAATTTACTCGACAGGGCAAAATTATTCTTACAACGCAGGATCCAGTGTGTGCCGCACAGTTACTCAATTTGGAAAAAATTGTCTTGTCATAATTTTCAAAAACTTAAAATCCTTTTTCGCAAAAGAGCCCTTCGTTTCATTTCAGAATCAGACTGGATAAAACATAAAAAATATGCAGCAAAACCAGGGACGTGGCGAGCGTCTCACATCTGGGGGGGTGTGAGATCCAAAAAATGCCGACTCTCATGATGAACTTTGCAGACTTAAAAGACAAATATTTTTATAGTGCCTAATATACATACATGTTCCTGCTGTGATGCATAATATCATTTTCAATGATGAGGACACGAAATATCCAACGTTTGAAACAAAGGCAAAAGACATGCCTTCAAAAGTCACATTGAAAAAATAAAGACAAAATTTAGCTTAGCAAAGGCACGATTTTATTCCCTCCTCGGTAGGAAGTCCTAACTCTCGATGGAAAATAAACTCGTCCTCTATAAATCACTTTTGCGACCATTGATTAGCTGTGCTTTCCCAATGTATGTGTGTGGGTTCAACCCATCAGAAAAACTGTGAGCACTACAAGAAAGATATCACAAATGTCCTCAGAAACTAAAGTTATTCGTAAAGATCTGAAACTCAAAACCATTTGGGATTTATTTAAAATATAGAACTAATAAAAAATATTTGAACAAAATGGATAATAGATATTAACGAAGCCGCAAGAGAGATTCCAGTGCATCACCCTAGTATAAGAACAGTCGCAGAGCAAAGTTCTATTTAGAAGCACCCTCACCTTAAGACTTTCGGAATCGACATATAGCCTGATTTCTCCAATATAATCAAAAGAACATATCAACAATGCAGTACAATTTTATTAATATAAATTATTTCATTATCACTATAATTGCTTTAAACTGAATTTTATTTCTTACCATCATTAAATTCAATTAATCATAAATAATACATTCTGATACATAAATAATATACATACATATAATATTTAAATAATACGAATAATAATCAATCCTTGGGCGCTTAACATATCATGCCACTAACATTTATTCATAGATGTGGACAATAAAAAATCACAGTCTGAAAGATCCCTCCTTTGGTACCTTATTACTAAAATAATTATTGTAATTCAGGTATTTAAAATATTATGAAAAAAACACATCAAGGTGTTAATTTTTTTTAAATATGCAAACAAGAAAAATATCAATTTTATTAATCTTTAATTTTTTACATTTAAAATTTGAGAATTATTTTATTTAGAATCAGAAGTGAAATGTTTTTACAGAGTAGGTATTTGGCCAAATCATTATTCTTTATATCCCTAATCTCGATGTTAAAAAAAACACTGCTTCGAAATTCAACTCATTTTGAATTTCCGTTTATTACTATTATATATACGGCATTCGAACGGAAAAAGGTTCTTTTATTCCTCATCCGAGTACTTGAAAAATCACAAACATCCGCTGGTAATATATATGATTAAATTTGCAGAATTTTTTTAGATCTATTAAAACAAATCATGTTAAATAAACAAATAATTAATGCAACAAAAAGCAATGTAAAATAATGAAAAGCAGTGCAACTTGACTAATTCGAATTTAATTTAGAAAATCTTTGTGTAAAAGTGAATACAGCATGAGAAAACGGCAATTTCAACTAAAAAAGGCAAAAAAAATCTATTTTAAAAATTTACCACCTTTAATAAAGAATACATAATGAATAAATAAACAGAGTGAAATTTTAATTAACAAAGTAATAATATTTATTGATTTTTTTAAAAAATAATGTTAATAAACTTACTTAAAGCTTAAATTTAAAATAATTCAAAAAGTGAGAAATATTTAATTGCTGTTTTGATTGGATTCTAGAGTCAATAAAGAACCTTAAAAAGTTATTTATTCACGATCGATGAGCATTCAAAGTAAGGACGAAAGCAATTTAGAAATATAAAAGAATTTAAAATTTTTATTCTTGACATTTAAGTAAGCAAAATAAATTCGAATTACAGATTATATTTAGGCATTATGCGTATAGAAATTTTAAGAATAGAGAAAAAATCGAATTACTTACGAATTCGGATAAAAAATGTTTGAATTAACCAAGTTCCACAATAATAATAATGATTTAATTCACCTATAGTAAAGCATGTTTGGTGTATAAAAGTCGCACTGTACTTTATCAGCTACACTCCGCTTTCTGGATTGAGATTTCTTTATGTTGTCTTTAACTTTACTACTGTTCAGGATTATGTCCATTCGAGTTTCCCGCCCAATAAGAAGTTAGGGGGTTTTGTGATGTAAAAACAACTGCATTCCCCCGATCATAAATCTGTCAGTCTACTTCCACCACTTTTTTCTCACGAATGGTGCAATCCGAAGACACCATGAAATTACAGGATTCTTAAACTACTCGCAAATGCTTACAGGGTTGGAAAAGAGATTATTTTGTGTATTTGTTTCCTTATGTGGTATATTTCAATGTTTCTGGGCATAATTATCAAGATTTTGGAAGAGAAATGCTGACATTTTACATAAGAGAAAGAACGCCCCCCAAAATGAGAGCTAGATATATTTTTCTAGCATTAAACACACCGACGCACAAAAAATAAATAAATAAAGATGTTACAGAAAGATTAAAAATATGAGATTTTTTAAAAAAATCAAAAGTGAACATATCCATTTTACAAAGTTGGTTTTAGAAGTGGATATTTTTAGCTTTGCTAGAGAATTAAGAACTTTGGGTAATTTTACAAAGGGGAAAAAATAAGTTATGAGACAACAGTTGGGTACTCAGATGAGAAAATTGTAACAAAACGTTTTTTAGAAAAAAGCGTATATGTTCACTTTTGTCAGAAAGCTGTTCATATGTATTTCTTCAAAAATATTTAACCTTTCATTTTTAAAGAAGCTTTTTTTTATGACCATTTTTTCTTTTGAAATCTAGGGAATGCACATTTTTAATAGAGAAAAAGGAATATAAAAAGTTCCCAAACTTTATTTTTAAGCAATAGTTTGTTGCTGAGGTCAGCGGCATAAGATTGTGACATTTCTTAAAATTCCTGAAACAGTTTAGCATTTGAATAATGTAATTATTATTAGCAGCCAACAAATTTGCGTATTTTAAGAGGCTAAATTTTACACTCTCAGGATTGAAGATGTTTCAATGCAATCACTGAATGTTACTGCTAGTTAAGTTTCTTTCTGTATAAAAAAATCGATAATAGAAAAAAAATTTATAGTAAAGTTGGAGAGAAAAGAAATCCATTCATTCATATAAGCTTAGCAAGGAAAGGTTAAAATATACACACCGAGTTAATATTTGTCTCCTGTTGTATAATAAATCGCATCATTATGGCCTGTATATCAAATTAACAGAATTTTTATATAAAATATTTTTTTATAAATATATGATGAAAGCTAACATACTAAATGAATGCTATTAAAAAATTGTTAGCATCTCTCAAAGTTTCTTAAATCAATATTATAAAAAATTTAAATAATTATTTATTCCTTTTTTATGTCGTGGAAAAATTTTCATAAATGTTTTCTTATTCCTTATCTTCTTATCTTTTGCATAATATATAACAATAATTATGCAAAATAAGCCTGCAGTAAACATTAAAATTTAAACTGTTTTTTCATTTTTTGATTATTGTTACTCAATTCTTCTATCGAATTAATGTTATTTTTTAAATTCTAAGATATTAAGAAAACGTAGTATTGATATTTTCTCTTTTAACTCATCTGAAAGAAAAAAGTAATAAAGACTTAAGATAGATGAGGATATTTGCATTAAAAACTCTTTACTTTCTGGCATGCGAAGTAAAAAAAAAAATTATAAACGCCAAAAAAATTCGACATCGAGAGTTTGATGATTTTCTACATTAGAGTACCCGAATACGAAAAAAACATTTTCTGGAATTATATATGTCTGTCCCTTCGTCCGTCTGTAAACACATACCGATTTCGGTGTGTCGTCATTTTCTCGGCAATATCGACTTGCCGTGGACCCCGATTCAGCGTAATAAAACTCGGCAGTTTCGGCATTGTGTCCAAGGACTTGACCGGGGGACCAAACAGGGGGATGACACTTTTATTAGGGAGTACACTAGAAAATCTAGAGAAGAACACTGCCGCGCAGATGGGTAACGGAAAATTTCGGGATCTACAAAACAGTGGCAGCTCATTTCTTTCGTTGCTCTGAGAATTTATCTTTATTTTACTACAGAAGGGAAAGTTTGCCCGAACCCCGGTCAGTTAACAATAGTCACGCCACGCATACCCTTGAACTCGGAGTCGGAACGGCTCCCTATCGGTGACATCAATGGTCTGCAAGAGAATTTAAAAACCAACTTAGTAAATGAAAGTTCACTTTGGTTTTTTTTTTTTTTTTCGCGTTTCAATAAATAATTCTGCAAATGTTGTGGATGCGCAGAATAAAATAATACGTTCGATTACTTTTTCAAAATTTGCCGACTCATTTAGTCAATTTGCCGACTTCAGAAAAATCTGGGGGGGTGTCTCACCCCCCCTACCCCCCCTTCGCCACGTCCCTGAGCAAAACTTCGTTTTCATATCAAAAAGGCTTGTCGGATTTATTGGGATAAAATTTGTAACATAACCAGAAATCCACGTATGTTTTATTCCATGCTTAATAAGGTACAGTCATTCAAACCAAGAATTAAACTTTTCAAACCTTATACTACGTAACAATCATTATATTTCAAACTCAACTCTGCAAAGCAAACTTTTTGTCGATTTTTTTTCCGACAGTAGCATGAAGCATGAGCTATTCAAAAAACACGAAATTCAACTCCAGGTGCGGATGGCATTTCAGCGAATTGGTTTAAAAAACTAAGTATTATAGATTTAACTAGCATTACATCATTTTTTCAGGATGTTTTTTCTACCTCTTATATCCCAGAGGAATGGAAGCATTCGATTATCGTTCCAGTTCCAAAACCGAATAAAGACAAATCAAAAATTAATTCGTACAGACCAATTGCCTTCACCTCTGTTTTTTCAAAAATTTTTAAAAGAATCTTGATTCAGCGTATAACCCATCATTTATTGATCGGTAAAAAAAGTCCCTGCTTCTGTGAACGGCTTCCTCCCCCTCAGAGACAATCAACTTGCAGTATACAAAATACACACAACTATTACTGAAGCCCATAGTCATAAGAAATACTTTCTTGGAATTAGTCTAGATATTAAAAGTGCATACGATTCTGTCTATATAGATGGTCTTATTTTAAAGTGCCTCCGGCTTGGTATTAAAGGAAACATTATTAAGGTCCTGCACAGCTTTCTGCAAAATCGAACTATTCAAGTTCGTTGGGAAATTCTCTTTCTAAGACTAAAAATGTTCAGAAAGGTTTACCTCCAGGCAGTGTGGTTTCGCCAATTCTTTTCGTATGTTTTCTCTCTGATTTTTTTTGAAAGGCTTGATGTAGGTGTGGAACATTCAATTTTTGCTGACGACATTTTCATCTTTTGTGCTCATACGTCTTTAGATTATATTTCAAAGAAACTGCAGATACGATGGAAAATGTTTCTAAATGGTGTAATTACTGGAAACTCGATATCAGTCCTGAAAAATGCTTTATAGCTGACCTATCAAAAAAGAAATTGCAGTCTTTTCCCCGAATTACATATGCAGGTTTTCCTCTCCCTTGGATACAAACTATCAAATATTTAGGTATCAATTTTTCCAAAATTAACCACAATGGAGTTATATTAAAAATATTCGATCTAAAGCCCTCAGGAAAATTAATGCTTTAAAATCTATTGCATACAAAAATTATGGCCCCAGAACAAAGGATCTTATAAACATAGTGTAAACAATAGTATTTGTAGTCTTTTTTTATTACAATCAAGGCCGTACCGAGGCGATCCTGCACCCTTGGCGGAACTGGCAAAGCTGCGCCCCCCCCCCATGTGACACATTTTCATTAATTTTTCATCCCTTCTATTAAACCCCTACCCAGAAAAACTACATTCCTGTAAATATTTTTATACACAAATTTAGCATATTCTATGATTTATTAAATAGGTTTAATAAAAATTACGCATTCTTAAAAAATGCTTTGATGAACTATATTCATGAAAAATACTGTACACAACAAAATAAATGTATCATCAAATAAAGTACAAATTGCACATATTTTCTAAAAGACAGAAAATAAAACAAAATCTATTACCTAATTGCCTATTGCAGCTATCGAACATTGGCTTTTGTGTGATGCATAATAAAGAAGAGAATTTATTTGCTTCGCATTTATGTATAGTGTATAGTACATATAAATTACGGATTAGAAATAAAAGAAATTAAAAGTTGAGTATATATGAGCTGAATTGAAATTTTAATAATATCAAATGACTTTTTCTTGATCAGAGGTTCCCAACCTGTAGTACGCGTACACCTAGGGGGTACGCGGGGGACAAGCTAGGGGTACTCAAAAGTGAATTTGGTAATGGCGTAAAACACAAATATAAGAATACTAGCAGTAAGCGCACGGCTTTGCCTGTGGAATCAGGACTTTAGCAAAATGAGAAAAAAAAAAAAAATCGCCCACAATGACATGAAAAAGTTTTGAACACAAAATCAAAACAAAAGATGCACATTTTTGATTTTTCTGCTTATTTTATTTTCGCGCTAAAGTACAGAGTACGTTAATCCAAAACAGTATTACAAAATTGGAACGTGAATTATTATACAGCAAGCAAAATATAAATCGAAGCCGAAAATAATAATCGAATTAATTCACTCAGGAGAAGGTCATGACGTATCCTGCGCGTCCTCCAATCAAAATTGGCATCAACGTTCCGAAGAAGTGCAGCGCGAGGAACTCGATCGAGAAAAATAACTCCCAACGGCCCAGAAAGAAATTAATTTAAAAAAAACGGGAAAAGATATTTTAACCATTCTTGTTTTAAATCTGACAGAACCGTTCTAGTTATAAGCTGAAAAAAATTGAAAATAGTAGTGTTATTAGAAAGTCGGATGCAACAAATTTAAAAACAAAACTAACATTTAGATGGCAAAACTGACTATTTTTTGAAAAATTCTCAAAATTCAGTATATTATGTTAGAATTTCAAAACTAACTTCATTAGAACAGAAATCGCGTGCTCTTTCCGATGGTCTATCTATTTTTGTCGTACAATTATTCGAAACCATTCCATTGAGAAATTAGTGCGAAAAATCAACCAAAACAACACAAAACATTAAATAAAAAATTTTCTAGATTAAAATTTAAAATTTCGGCTTCGAGGTGCATTTAGTCACCATTACGACTACCTGTGTGCCAAATTTCATGGCTGTAAGTGCGATAGATTTGTCTGGACATCGCAGACAAACACACGTACACAAACATTGCCTCTTATAAGTATAGATTCTAGAATTTCGTTTCATCAGGTTCGTTAGAAAAATGAAAATCTTAAGAGTTCGAAAGCCTATTTACGGAATAAGAAAAAGGAGAAAGTAGATTAATATCTAGTAATTGAGTAATTATTAGTTTACGTCATGACCGGCCGCCACGGCTTCATCGGGCACTGTGGTTCCCGCATAATAGCCACAATTACGAGCGGTACATGCGACGACCCCCCCCCATTTTACCGGGGTACGACCCACCATCGGAGATGGGTCCTAAGAGCCACACCACCATTACTATATCTACCAAAGGAGCGAGAACCTGCTTACTTATCCGGCAGCTTCTCATCCGTGAACTTTGCCATGCTGGCGTCATGTGTTTATATATGCGATTATATAAACATAAGGAAATTAGTGATAATTTGATTAAATAAGGAAATTAGTGATAATTTGATTAAATAAGGAAATTAGTTTGTCATTTTAAAATTGAAAAGTATTGTGGCAAATCATGCATTTTTTAAATTTCTTTAAATTGAAGAAAAAATTGTACAATTATTAAATTGGTATCATTGAAAGATATTTTTTTGAATTTTAAAATGACGCAAAAAATCATTTTTTTTTAGATATTTTTGAAAAATGCGACGAAAAGACAGCAAAATCTTACCTACTTTTTTATTAACTGAAATTTTAATTATCTTTTGAGGTCTGAAAAGTTGATAATGATTCTACTCTTGTTTTGAAGAGCATATGCGCCAAATTTCATCAATATCAAGCAAAAATGTCGATTTTTTAAAAAGACAAATAACATTCATCTTTGTATACATTATTGGAAAGTAAAATTTTATGGCTAAATCAGTTACAATTATCAAGACAAGTAAAATCAAGGAGATCATGAATTTGGTGTAGAATAGTTACATTAGATTTTTTAAACAATAAACTCTAACAAGAAATACTATAATGTTAATTTTATATTTTGCTTGTAATCATGCTTTTGTATGCATATTTTTACTGCTAATAAAAGTGCATGTATGCATAGGTGACTGTCTGTTGTCGTTCTACAAGACAGACCATTGAGCCTAGAGTTGCCAAATTTGGTACAAACCTACTATGAAAGGTGGCAAAGTACACCTTAGTGAGTTTTTAAAAACTTTAATTAATTAAAACTTAAGAAAGAGTTTGTACGGAGGTTCAGCGATAATAGCCGGAAATGTTACCATTAAAAAATAATTTCTACACAGTCTTATATATCCAAAAAATTATCTTTCAAATGATAACAGTCTAGTTGTCATGTAATTTTTTTCTTAAATTTGACAATTTTTTCAAAAAAATATTTTTATGTATAATTTACAACAATGTTGGATTGAAAGTTAAGCCAATTTCACTGATTCATCAAATCTTTAATTTAATATTTCTCTTAATGTTCAATTTAATGTTACTCTTATGTTAAAAAGCATGATATAAAAAATTATTTTGATTATTACAATATAAAACCTTCTTTTGTTGTAGTGAAATGTTCCATTTTCGTTCCTTTACCAGTTTCTTTAGTTTAATTTTTTGTTAATTCTTTGCTACTTGAAATAAATTTACTTTTTAAATAGATTTATTGTATTATTTTGATAGATTTACTTTTTAGCTATGATCTAAAATTCATTTTTTCACTTAGGGCAGATAATCTTCAATGGAAACCATCCATCTATTTATTTGTAATAATTAGGTAAAACATTCAAGTTATAGTCAGATAAATAAAGTCTAATAAATGTAATTCAAATCTGATTTATGCATGATCGAAATAAAAATTAATTTTCATTGAATTTAACGATAGTAAAGAGTCATTCTGCCTAAGACTCTTAACAATTGAATGTAAAAATCAAAGTCATTAATTTTATTAGATGCAAAACATATTGCCTTAAAATTTAGTTCAAATTAGCTCGCGAAAAATTAAATAAGCTGATGTTTTTAAAATTGATTGGCATCAATAGTTTATAATTAATAAAATGGGAGAATCAGCTGGCAGTAGAAGGCGGCTAGTATTTAATACAACAAAAGCAATTTAAAAATACAGAAAAAATTTGAGCTCACCTCGTTAAAACTAATTTATCTCCTTAGAAAAGAATGAAAATGTCCAAGTATTTCTTCATACGCTCACTCTCTAATGAAACAAAAACAGAAATGCGACATTTCCTTCGTATTACTTGCCACTGAAGAAACACCAAAGGACCACTCGTCCAATAAGGATGAGGACCCTTTTCACCTTGCTGGAGGGACCCTTTTTTCCTGCGGCAGCAATAAACTCAAAGTTTAAATAAAAGGCGCAGGCACTTTCTCTCTCTCTCTGTAAGGGGTCACAAACAGACAACCTGGACACTTGACCACTGGACAAAACAACTAGCCACTCCTGTAATGTCTAATGAGCCACTGAAGACTTATTCTCAAATTCCTTTTTATTTACACAGCAGATCGTACCAATCTAACTCTTAAACTAAGTTTTTGAAATGGTCATTTTCTGGCTGCGCCATTGGCGTGGGCCAATCTCGCCACCCCCTCGGTACGGCCCTGATTACAGTTGCTCACTTACAAATTTTCTGAAACTCAACATAAAGCATACAATTCAATACAAACTATGGCTCTCAGAGTAGCTCTCGGGCTGCCTAAATGGACCCCAAATATTGTGCTAATGAAAATCGCGGGTCAGGAAGTGCTGTCAGAAAAAATTAAGAGGTTAGCGGCGCAATTCTTTATCAGGCAACTTGCCAACGGAACTCAATCTCCCATTTATGATCAAAATTGTAGACCAAGCATCAAATTAATTAAAAAAGATGAAGTATTGATGGCTAATTTGTTTGCGGATCTGGACACTTCTACAGATCATATTATTGCCTTTCCTGATACCCAATTCTCTCGAAATAATGTTTGTGAAATTCACCTTTCAGATTTTAGTTTCCAAAATAAAGCTCATCCTGTTTTCCTGATCAAGGACCTCTTTGAAGAAGCTGTATCGAAAGAATTTTATGACTATCATATCATTGCTACGGACGCATCCAAATCACATTCTTTCACTTTTATCGCGGGTATCTCTAACCTGCAATCTTTTGTATATAGAATCCACCCCATCAATTCCATCTTTACGGCGGAAGCCTTGGCAATTTGTCAAGCCCTTGATGAACTTTCAGTCACAGATAAAAACTTATTATTGTTGACAGACAGCTATTCAGTTCTTCAAGCTTTAAAATACCTTACAATCAAATCTCCAAAGGTCATTCACAGATTAGCTGGAAAAATTTTAATCAAAAAATATGTTTGGTGTGGACCCCAGGGCATTCATTGATCCATTGGAATGAAAAGGCTGATTTACTCGCAAAAACGGTCACGGAGTCCCACCCATTAATAGAGTGGATTGCTTCTGAAGATATAATTTCTCATTTTCAGACAATTTCTCTTCAAAAAACGAATCATTCCTTGCAAAATAGCAAATATCAAGAATCTATTGGCGATATTCCCACCATGTTAATTCTTACTCCTTGGCTCAAAAATAGAAGAGAGGATATCATTATTGCACGACTTTTAACCCGGATGATTATTACTCCGGCACTATTGCATAGATTTGGTCTACACAATAACCCTCGTTGTCAAATTTGTAATCGTGACAATAACATTGAACACATTATTTTGTTCTGTTTCAAATACTCAAATCATAGGCAATCCTCCGTGTAAACTTAATTTTGATCTTCAATTGTGTTCATCTTTAAAAGCCTTTTTTCAAAACGCTGTTTCTGATAAACGGCATCTTCGGATTCTTCTTCAATCCCTGAAGTCTTTTGATATTTATTGAATGCATCCTTTTTGTTATTTTTTGAGTGCATCCTTTTTGATATTTGTCGAGTGCGTCCTTTTTGATATTTGTTGAGTGCATCCTTTTTGATATTTGTTGAGTGCATCCTTTTTGACATTTGTTGAGTGCATCCTTTTTGACATTTGCTGAGTGCATCCTTTTTGTCATTTGTTGAGTGCATCCTTTTTGACATTTGTTGAGTGCGTCCTTTTTGGCATTTGTTGAGTGCATCCTTTTGGCATTAGGGGATAACGGCCTTTGTTGCTAAAAATCCCATCTCTTCACATTTCAATCAATCAATCAATATTCGACAAGGAAATATAATGTTGAAAATATTGTTTATAAATGTATAGTTTCAAAGATTTTGTGTATATAGAACTCTTAATATTATTTATTAAAATTTTTTGAAGGCATTTAGAAATATATTTTCTTGCTATCTGATAAAATAAGAAATGCTATCTAAAGAAAGAAATGATCTGGCTCAGATTATGTTCATTGAGAGCCCACCCTCTGAAGGCATAGCTCACGTGTATTTTTACATTTTGACTTGTCAGATATGCTTTAAAATAGCAGAATTTTGAATATTTTTAATAATTATAATTATTAAGAATTTTTGTATGGGATATTCAACTGTAGTTAATAAATAATAATCGGGCGAAAATTTGAGACCAATTTCATTACATTCGTGCCCCCCTGTCAGGCAAACTTTAATGCCATTCCTGATTATTCATAATAATAATAGCTCTATTCAAGGCCAGTTGAGGGGTTCTGAAACGGTGTGAACACACAGGTCTCTGTGCCAATGACCTAATTTTACAAAATGAAAATTGATTGCATTAATATTTAATGAGATCAAAATTTATCGCCGATAAAATAGCATTGATTGGAATATTCTGAGATGTCCAGTTAGCCTTGAAAGGGTTAAAATAATTTATTTGAAATTTATGCAAATTTTATCACTTTTATATAGATTTTACCAAATACTATCCCATCTTCAGAAAGATCTTCCTCAAGATTGAAATTAGTAAAAATTTACTTGGGATCTAGCATTAATCAAGACTGATATACTTCATTGACCATTATATTGGTTGAATCCGAACTAACCAAAGCACTAAATTATGATTATATTATCAATGAATTTACTGTGATAAGCAAATGAAACGAAATTCGCATATTGTAACCATATTCTACTAAGTTGCATACCAAATTGTATTTCATGCGTTTATGAAGCAATTATTTTTATTTGCTTTATTAATGATGTTTTCTGTGATGTGTAATAGATTGTTTTGTACAAAATTGTTCAAGTTAATTTTGTACCACGCCCTGGTTCTATTCATCTTTTATAATTTGTTTAAACTTTGTTGATAATTAGCACTCTGAGTACTTATGCCACGGGTAAAATGAATGTAACAAAATTTGCTTCGAGGGTTTTCCCATGGGCAGGCATTTTCCTCTTTAATTTGAATTGTATCCCGTTTTTCCAGTATTTAACTTTTGATAATGCATTTTTGAAATATTTAAATCAAAGTTTCGTTCAGAAAAAAATTACCTCCTAATATTACAACTAAGAAAATTCCCAAGGGTGAAGTTCGGTTGAAATCTACAAGTTGGAACACACTCTTATTAAAACGGCGCCAAAGCAAGATAGATGCTATGGTAAACAAACGTGCATCGGTCACAGTTAAAAGTTAATCGTTTCATCTTTTTTCGAACCAATTGCATTTGTCGTTGCACTATCTCCCGTTTTAAATGTTGAATTTCAACAGAACTACTAGCTTTCCTAGCTCATTGAATGTACGGAATCTGTTACTTTAAATTATTCTAATGAAGCAGGAAAAATTGTGCTCACGATGCCTGCGGCATCTGAAGTGGGCACCGGGCAAATTTTTTTAACTTAAAAAAACATCAGCGGCTTCGCTTTCAGCAAAGTGGGATCCTAGTAGCTTCGCTAGCTTAGTGAATGTACGAAATCAGCTTCTTTTAATTACTCTAATGGAGCAGCAGAACATTTGCCCTTATTAGCATTCAAAACAAGTACAACTTCAAAAATTCCATACAAACGATTTTTATTATAAAGCAAAGAAAAAATATCTCAATTATATGATCGGAAAAATATATAATCACTAAATAAACACGAGTTCTATTTGTAATTTTTTTTACTAATTGAATTCATACTAATTAAAATACATTTTAATATTTAATAAATATTTTAAGTTATTTAAAAATCCGCGTAGTATGTAAACAACTCAAATCACACGAAATACTTGCCATGACGTAAGCAATCTAGCCGATGGGTTGCCAATGGAACTAATCCGCTCGATTCCCCAGGTAACCATATTGGTGATGAAATCGGTGTGTTCCAACTTGTAGATACCAACCTGAAGTTCTTACATTTTAAAGGGGTAAAGTTATAGTAAGACATAAAGAGTGTTTTTCTCATGATTCAAGTTCTCATTTGGTGAAATGCAGAGAAAGCAAAACTGTAATGCAAACTAATTTTAAGTTGTGATTACAATAATAGAATGCACAGTGTTGATTTATGTGACCAAGAAATTTTATACTATCTACTGATAGGAAATAAGCAAAGTATTATATAAGAATTTTCAGACAGTTCTTGTGAAATGTTTATTTCCTTCAACCCAGTGATAAGATAGAACTGGTGAAGTTTTGTATGCAAATGATTGAGCAATGTATTTAGATGGAGATTCAAGCAGTACACATGGAAGAAGTTTCCACTTTCATTTCTTTGAGTTTGACATTTTTCCAACCCACATCCTCCTAATCTCACAGACAGTGTTCTATTTGTTGCTTCCAAAAAACTACAATTGGCAAAAAATTTACAATGAAACACTAATTTGGTGTAAAAGTTGTGAAGTAGGACTTTACTTAGAATCTTGTTCAGAAATTTACAACAGTCAACTTAATTTCTATTGTGATTTATATTAATTTCGCATATTTTGATCAGTGTATGCATATTCCTTTTGTGTTTTATGAAATAAATAGGATAGGATTTTTTTTTTTACATAATTACATCTAAAATTGGTTTTACTGAAGATCTGTTTCTATGATCTAGATCTACATTAAAAATAACTTTGTTACAAAAATATTTTACATTTTCAACTCTTAAATATGATTTGAAATATGTAATAAAAAATATGCAATTTTTGAAGCGACTTTAGATAGGGGGGCTCGGAGAGTTAAGACGCTTTTAATTCACCAGTTTTATTTTTATATCTTAAATATATGCAATTAAATATTTATATAAAGTACTATGGAAAGAACTTATATATTCATTGTGTAAAGGAAAATGTTATTGACTTTTCTTAGCAAAATTACTTTAGTGTATTACTAATGAATTAATAACTATTATTTCTTACATAACATTCAATGAGATGGAGCTGCTAAAAGAAAATTAATTTAATAAATACTAAATATTAAAATGTGATAAAGTATGAATGATAATAATAAATGTGATATTTAATATCACAAATTCATCCTATAATTGAATATTTAATATCAAATATTACTAGGTGTTATGACACACTGCATAACTTTTCCTCCTCTGCAGACTTGAATTGTCATGGGAAATAATAAAATATTGGTATTAAATATATAATTTCATTAAAAAATGTCTTGGTTACTGATAATGACCTGGCACTGAATCTTAAGAGAATTCTGTTCTGATAGTGAATTTAAAAATGTAAAAAGTAAGAACTAATTTAAAAAGAAATAAGATAGTTAAAATGTGTCGGAAGATTAATATTAAGTTTATTATTTGCTTTGTTTCTGTGATGGGTAAAGCAACATGAAGAAAAGAGAATACATTTCAGTTTTTGAAGCAAAATATGACAAGATGGGGGGAAAATAATACCATACCCCTGGTTGTATTTATTCTTGTTATACAGTGAAACCTCTCTGAGCGGCCACCCCTCTGTTCCGAGAAAAATTGGCCGCTCCGAAGGGTTTTCGTTACAATTACAAGACAATTGCTATAATACATAATATAAACAACCCTGACACATATTTCTTATTCAAAATGAAGTTTGAGACTTATCTAAAGAGAAAACAGTACTTTATTTAATAATTTTTTGAAAAAAAGGGTACAACTTGTGACTATTTTAAGTTTTTACCCTACTCGGAAAAAACCCAATTTTTTCAAGTTCGTTTTTCAGTTTAAAAAGTAAATCTCTAACCGATGCTTTTGTTAAATGGGATGGGCGAACCCACCCGGCGGCCGTTCAGAGGGGTTGGGTGGGCGTTGCTAGGGGTTATTTTAACATTAGGCCTATGGGTCGAAAAATCTGTGCCACGAAAAATTGGCCGTTAAGAGGGGTGGCCGTTCGAAGAGGTTTCACTGTATCAGTACTTTAATTAGCAAAAGTCATGCTTCATATACTAGTATTGTATGGGAGGGTTTAGAGTTAAAGTGAACCAAGTCCATGTTTTGCACTAAGACTATCATGGTGGTGTATTAATGTAATGTTTTCTGTATTATAATGATTCAAGTTCATAGTTTAATTTGCATGGTAGTTGGTAGCCAGGCACGGGGTGAGAAGCTGGTGTTGCTGTATCTTCCAGATAGCAAGAACAATTAAAAGACCAATATTTTAAAGCCAGCAAGTCAATTGTGAGATATTTTTCCTCAGAAATGAATTTCATATACTTGGTTCACTTTAACTCTGAACCTCCATATAAGACACAATGTCTTTAATACATTTTCAGTAAATTAGCTTCTTTCACTTAAGTTCAATACGTGTAACAAATTTTAGCTTTACAAAGTAACTCTCTACTGAATTTCCATTGAAGAAAAGCATTATCTGCTATGGCAATTATGTAAGGGAATTTTTGAAACTAAGACGTCAAATTATAAAACTAAATTATCAATACTTATTTGAATAAATGAAGAATGTTAATGCTACATAGCGGCGGCTCCTGCATTTAAGCCGTGGGGTGCTGTAACCTATCCTACATTGTGAAATGATGCCTTTCAGCATAATTTAATTTTGCCTTTTCTAGTAATTTTTGAAGAATTTAATTATTAGTCAATAAAAAAATAATGATAAAATTTTTTTATTTGATATAGTTAAGTTTTAACAAAGAAATTACTAATTTTCAATAAAATTAAACTCCAAAATAAATGTTTTCGATTATTTTTCTTCCATTGTTTACTCTCATTTATGATTTCCTCAACTGTGGCTGAACAATAAAAAAATCATGAAACATTGTAAAATTAAAATAAATGCACATGTAGGGATGCTATTTTTGTATTAATTTAGAAACAAATTTAATAGTTCAGTATTTTTTATTAATTTTTATTTATCAATAATTACCCTATATTTTTCATATTCAAATTTAAGGCTTGTGAACACTTTTACTGCAGCAGAAAAATGTTTCAAACCCAGCTTCTACCATCTTTGGAAAGGAAGAAGGTGCTTGAATTCCTGATAACATCACCTTCTCTTCACAAACTGTGGAGTGGAAAATGAATGTGCTTTGTTCCTGCACATGTACAGCAACAGAAATTGGTACTGTTTGTTACTACCTATCTCTGAAAAAATAAGATTTTCACAGCAAAACTACAGAAAAGATTGCTGATTTTGAGCAGCAAACAAAAAGGAGAATCTTTTACTACAGTCATAGGAATACAGTTATGTCAGGCATCTGAAGCAAATTAGCCCCTACGAAAACTGAAAAAATATATAATTAAAATATTTTATAACCAGATAACAAGACTTCAACTTCTTGATTACGGGACACCTCGCCCCTGGTCCCGGAGACGAGTCCATTGTCAGATCAAGACTTCAACTATGCACTTTTATTGCTGTAAAAAATAATACAGTGAACCTCGAAGGCTTATTCTTTGAAATTAGGTTCTTGTCTTCAATGAAAAATTGAATTCCCTCTAAACAACATATAAAATTTGATTTTTTTTTCCATAATTGCATTATTCTTTTTTAAAAACCACAAATAAATGTCCATCACAACCGTATCCCTTTGATTTTGAGCAATAGCAGATACATTAGTTTTTGTATAATTTATTTTCTTTCCAAATGAGCATCAAATATAACAAGAACAAAATTTCTTTATGTGCTTTGTATTGCTAAATTTACTGCTACATATGTACTGCAAAATATATTTTCTCAATGCAAAATTTTAAACACAAAACAATATCAATCCATGGAGTCAATATGCTGAATCAAAAGTCCTCTCCACTCTTTTTAAAAAATATTGAGAAAATTTCTAAGTGAATTTTAAATAATTCTTTATATTGCCAAATTTTTGAAATATTCTTCACAAATTATTTCAAAAAAGAAAAGCTATATTTAAATAAATATTTTAATCAACAAATTGTTATAAAGCTAAAACAGGCAAGCAAACACTTTTTATTGACTGAACATTGAAAAATTAAGATATTGCTAAATATATCAAATTCCTTTATGTGACTACTTTTTATAAAGCACAAGTAGGTAATAATAAATACTGCATAAATTTGAAATACAGCACAGTTTGATATATGGACATCATTTATTTTATAGAAACGTACAATACAATTACATAAACGATACAAAACAGTACCAGGTCGAAAGACAGTAGGTATTCCACTATTCATTCTCAAGTTTCTGACAGTTTTACACAGTATCAAATAATATACATAAAGAATGCCTGCTTCAAAATAATTTACACTTCAAAAGTGTATTATAAAAAGTAAATATGTTTACTAAAAAAATACCCACTAAAATGTATACATTATGCATATTTGAATGTAAAACATGATGAGTATAAAAAATATGATTCATATAACATCAGAAACAAATTTAAATAGTTGAAGAGTCCAAATCAGAATTTGTAGAAAGGAGAGGTTTTCTTGCAGGCAAAGCTGGCTTGGCAAATCCCTTGAATTTTGGAAGCTTCTTGGGTAGACGGGAAGACTTTTTAACTCTGCGATTCTCCTTATTTTTCCCATTCTCACTAATATCAGACTGAAAAGAAAATACAGAATATAATTAACTAAATACAATTTCTTGCGGATATTTATCAAAATATTTTAAACATCTGTGACTCGTATGGGCCGTGAAAAATTCATAAAATCTAAAGTTAATGAATGAGAATACCATTAATAATTTTTTATTCATTGGTCAAACAGTCTATTCGTAAATTTTTTTTTGTCATAAATTAAAAATTCATAAAAGTGCGTGTCTAATCTACATCTGCTAGCAACAAAATACCGAAAGTATACAGGGTATTTCAAAACTCTTTAAAGAGAGATTAAACACATCTGGAGAAGCACAAAATCGCTATGCAATAATTGGTTGTAGCTCAATCTGTTGCTGTGTCCTGCAATACTGAAAAACACCGATGGCAAAGAAGAGCTGAAAGAAAACCAATGAATTATGCAACAAATTGTCGAAATTGCTTAAAATAGAGGATGTCAACATTGATGCAGGCATCACACTGCTGACATAGTGATCAGTATATACTGGTGAAAACGCCAGACGTTTCTTGTATGTTAGTAGCTGCCTTTGTAGAAATTCTAGGACAAAAACCTCATCAGAATAAATGGGACTGCCAGCAGTGATGAGGTTCTTAATATGATCATACAGGGTAGAGTCCAGACAACTGCACTGGTCATTCAATGGGAGTGCCTGGACTGGGAGATGCCCTCTAGTAATTTATACTTGAATTATGACTATACAGTGTATGATGATTTTTACTTATCTCAGTTTATTCTACCACCATTTAACTCCCTCGTGGAGGGAGGTGCCACTAGTTTATGGATGAAAAGCTGCCGGATAAGTAAGCAGGTTCTCGTTTCCCTGCTTATGCTCCCCTGAGGGTATACTAATGGTGGTGTGGCTCCTAGGGCCCATCTCCGATGACAGGTTGTACCCCAGTCAAACGGGTTGTGGTGTCGTCGCATGAGCCACTCGTAATGGGGGCCATTGCGTGAGGGCCACAGTGCCCAACTATCTGTTGTGGCAACCGATCGTCACAAAAAAACTCTGTGTGGCTCGTGCTGGGATGGGGTAATTCTTGTGTGTTTACCACCATTTAAAGTTTCTATCAACAGTTTTAAAATAATCTCAATCTATTAGTTTTCATAAATATATATAAAAAATGATTTTTATTTTTTATTACATTCAGTGATATGGAATGCATTTATGACAGAAAACAATTCAAGGGATTTGGTGTAACAAAACAGCATTATATATATAACCCTCACTGGTATTTGCAACAGGGATAAATAACAGTGTTCAGATAATATAATTTTGTTAAAATCTTTAAGTTAAGTATGCAAATAACAGAAAGAGTGTTAAAAGTCTTAAAATTTGAAAAGAGAAAGTTAAAACACAAACCACAGAGGACGCATTTGAGTCAGTTTCGCATCCAGTGGAATCATAATCATCACTCGTGAAGGATGCATTGTGTGAATTGACCTCACTTCCAATACCTTCTGGAGTGGTAACTTTTGATTCCTCACTTTCCTTTAGAAAAATGGGTGTTAGTTCAATAAGAAATTTATTTAAAGAATACAAGGAAAAGTATTATCACACAAAAATTTAAATCCTAATTAAACAGTTTAACCCTCCAAGTGGCAGAACCAGCTACAATTTTTGTTTCATCAAATCCTCTTTTTGAGTGTCTGCGTTTTTTTCTTTTAATTTTTCCACTGTTGTCTATTTCCAGTGCTCTGATTATTTTTTACCCATGTATTTTATTTAAAACAGGTTATCCTATGCTTTTCTGATATATTCTTTTCCCTGCCTAGAAGCTTAACCCTGGAGGGATCGTGGACATCTGACAGATGGCACACAAATTTTATTTCATTACTAGGCATAGTTGGAAAAAAGTTTGTCTTTCAGGCAGGGGTGGGGTATCTAACTCTACCCTACTCCCCTATACATCAATATAGTAGTCACCCAGACGCCAAGCGATCCAACTCGTTCACAGTAAGTAAATAGGTGGAATTGCATATTTTTTGATAAACATTTTTTTTTTTTGCTATTTATTCTCATCTATCCACAAATAGATGACATCTGAAATGTCATGAAAGCGATTGCAATAAATTCATGAAAGAGACTTAAAGATATTTACGTACTCATGTACGTAAATATTTTTAAGTCTCTTTCATGAACAATACAATATCATTATTGTATTTTGAAAAAAATCAGTTACCTTTCCAGTATTTTATTATTACAATAAAAATGACATAAGATATCCCCTCCTCCCCAATAAAAATGAAGTAAGATGTAGTAAAAACATAAATAAATGCATTAAAACAAAAAATGATGAAGGGTATTATTAAAATAAAACAAAGATATGTAAAGTTATTAATGAGCAAGAGGATTGTGTCTGTCAGCTGCCACACGGCTTACGGTTAAACTTCTAGAGGTGCGACCTGTCCAGGATTAACAAGTGGGTGAATTGGCTGTGATAAACTTTACAATTGATCAACACATATGTGGTTGAAAGGAAGTCATTTGCAACAACAAATGAATCCTTTATTGTAAAAATGAGTATAAGGCAGGGATATTTTTTTATAGCTTTCAAAAGTAAGGAAAAAGATATCTTCCAAATTATTACGATGTACAAATGCTGTTTAAGACTTCATAAAAATTTTAATAAATGATGCAATTGAAATATCATTAAACTATTTTAAAATAAATCCAATGCCATAAAATAAATAAAACAGAAGTTGTTAGTTACTGTTATATGAAATAATTACATTGTGAAAACTTTGTCCAGAACTAAAATGGCACAGTAAAGATCTTATTACAAAATATAAAAGGCCATGAATTAAGAATATTTTGTTAAATTTATATTTTGACTGAAGATGGTCAAGATTTTTAAAATTCACATACTTTTCAAGAACTATAAAAATTCTTTAAAGACATTTCTAATGTTTCCTTATCTAGTGCAAAAGAACGAATAATTAGCCACTTGGAGAGTTAGCTTTTAAACATTAATGTTTTTATGCTAGAAGTGTAAATGATTTAAATGGTTAATAAAACAGATGTTTTGGCATTTAGTTTGGATAAAAGAAATAATGATTAAGACAAGAAATCTAAAAATAATTCAGCAAATTCTTGTTTACAAAGTATAGTTTACATTTTTCTATATAATGCTATAAGAATTCTTATTACTTCACTAAGAACTGAAAAGAGTTTTTGGAGAAGAGTTAAACATTCAAACATATAATTTCATTGGGATAACTTTAATCTGTTAAGGTACATGAATAGATATTACATAAATAAAGGTAAGACATAGATATAATTTTAAACCTCCAAAATTTCCAGTGATAAGCCAATCAAACAATATTGCCTTAAAAAAATTTTTCCATAAAAATCTCCATGCAATTAAGTCATAAAAAATAAAGATATAAAAGAAAAAGAAAATTTAATTCTTTAATACCTTCTGTATTTTGAAATGAAGTTAAAAATTAGTAAACATGTTTTAGTAGTAAAATTATACAAATATATACTTATTTTTATGACAAATCAGCCATTTCTATACACTTTGAACTTAAATGAAAAAAGACAAGCATTTTTTTGAAAGGCACTTTAATGATTACTTAAATTATTATTAGCACTATAATAATTTCTTAACATTAACCTATTGTAATATTTGCAAAGGATTGAATATCTAAAAAAGACAAAACAACAATAATCAGACATGACACCGCTTGGAACAAAAAAAAGCTGAACTTCATAAATAATGAATCATGCCAAACATAAATACCGAGAAATAAAATATGTATGACCGACTGAACAATAAAATCAATACATTTCTACACAAAGTGTTTGAGATATTAAAAATATTGTAGAATTATTATATAAAAGAAAATTAAGAATGATAACATCCAATGCCGAAAAAGCTGAAATCCGCTTTTCCAAGGAAATGTGTCATGTCTGAATAATAGAAGCAATTTATTTGGTGTGCACAAGTGCTGCATCATCCAGGAAAAATTGCAAAGTACAAAGATAAGGGAAGATTTAATTGTGAAAGAGTTAAAAATACAAAAATAATAAACAATGAGGAGGAATAAGAATCCGGTGGATGACATCATCAGAGGCCATTTATCCATGCTGATTCAAAATCAGAATAGGTTTTCTGTACAGGAAAAAGACTTTAAGGTCTAAATTTAATTTGAATTTTCCTCTAAGGCCTGAACCCATTCCGGAATATTTCATTTCTTTTTCCAGTCCACTATCTTTAAAAGACTGTTTTGAATTTCTTCTTTGTGGATAAATGTTTTTCTTTCCAATTTATTCTGGAATGGGTTCAGGCCTTAGAGGAAAATTCAAATTAAATTTAGACCTTAAAGTCTTTTTCCTCTACAGAAAAACTATTCTGATTTTGAATCTGCAAGGATGAATGGCTTCTCATGACGTCATCCACAGGATTCTTATTCTTCCTCGTTGTTTGTTATTATTTTTGTATTTTTAACTCGTTCACAATTAAATCTTCCCTTATCTCACATTTATATCTTTGTAATATTTCCAAAGAGCATTTTATTCAGGTAACCAATTCTTTTGCAGCAGGTACTTCCAAATTCTTATAAGGCAAAAAGACTGTTTTGAATTTTGCTATATGTCTTAGTTCTGAGGGAAAATGCTACAGTTTTGTGCATATTTATTCAAATAACTTTTGAATCAAGTGACAAAAAAAATTAGTTTTGCATTCACAAAATTTCAAAGTGTATATTTAATAATAATGAAAAATAACTATAGTACATTATCTTAAGTTTGAAAAAAACACATGTTAATAATTCCACCTTTTAATGTAACTTGATAGTTATTGCATACCATCAGATACATTGACAAGACTGGACACATTAATTTTACATCAGGAGGACTAAATTCTGACAATTTATACTACATTTTCAACATTTTATTTGAACTATGCTATTTCAATCATAAATTTTATTTTATATAGTTAAATTAGATTTTTTTAAAATTACTGTTTAGTTAATTTGGCTTGGGTTTAAAAAATGTGTACTACCATTAAAAAAATAAAAGAAAATATATACAAATTTTAAAATTATTATGACTCCTTATACAAATTGAAAAGAGCAGTGTTTATAAATTATTCAGAGGAAATTCAGATATTTTTTTTTATTTCAGCATGCAGTCCTTAAGCTTGTGAATTACAATTACCAGGATATTTGGTTGACTATATAATATTAAACCCTTCACAGACATGGGCATATATATACCTCTTTACAAAATACCTTTTTCAGTAATTAGCCATATAACTATGCCCACTGGTTTGGAAATACAATAAACTGACTTTGAATGAGGGTTCGCCTGTCTTGGAATAGGGGAAGGGGATGCTACAGTAAGAATAAATCATGTAGGATCAGGTGGCACTAGGGAGCAAATCACATAAGATTTTGTTGGCAGTTAAGGGGCTAATGTGTCTTTAAGCAGCTGTTCTCCACTAGTATTCACATATATGTTTTACAGATCTCTGTAAATATTATTGAAATTGCAAAATATTGCATGTTTGAATGGCTGTTATACAGATTCTTAAAAGATCCAAATACATCTAGGAACATAACACATGAAATTTATAAAATAATATACATGCAGCTAAAGTTAAGCACATAAAAACAGAAATAATATATATTTTTTAATAACAGGGCGTTTTAAATTATAATTATGTTCAGAAAAGAAAGTATTAAAATATTTAACTGAAGCACTAAAATGTTTGTCTTACATTAAAGCTGTTTTCCAAAGGTAAGTGAACGGCTAAATCTGTATCCATCGCTCGTTGTGAGCGGAATCTTTGCAGAACACGATCTAGTGGGGAAGTAGCTACTAGATCCCGAGGATATACGAAAGTTTTGCGCTGGGGTGTTTTCCCTAAAAATACAAATTATAAAATTAAATAGTCAGAAGACATAAATCATATTTGAAACAACACAAAGAAGTAATTGCCAAGGTGAAAAAGAGGCACATATGTATGAAGAAATCGTCACTTTGCTGTATTATGATAATTGTCCAAAATGATTTCTACATAAAAAATAATTCACAAAAAAGATATTTTGTATATCAGTTCATTTAACAGGTCCCCTCCCTTATAAAAAAAGACAGTTTTCATTGATACTGCAACATAAATCGTTTAAAGTTTTAATGTTTGTAGTTAAATATAAACAACATCAACAGTTTCTTTTTTAAAAGCAAAACAAGGGTGAAAAACTAGAAATAAATAAGCAAAAAGTTAAAATAAAAAAGTTTTTCTCTTAAAAACTTCATTAATTGCCAAAAGTAAAACTGTAAAGTAAAAAAAAGAAAAAGTTTTTCTTTTGCTATCTATAATATAAAGCAGAAAATAACAGAAATACTAAAAAAGAAAAAAGCATAAATAAGAAAACAGAAAATTTAAACAAAAACGATAACAATACTCCTTTTAGCCTATATAATACAAAGAGTTTTAATTAATTTATATTTAATATCTTTATTAAATTTTGCTAATTATAACTGATAAAGCAGAAAATATACTTGTCTGTCACAAGAATTCCTCCTAAACGATGAACAGTAGCAACATGAAATTTGCACGACATTCTTGGTCAACTGTGCTATTTTCAACTTTCAAAACTAATTAATTCTTAAGATATTTAATTAAATAACAAAAATTAAGCAAATTTTTGGAGTTTTTTTGCCAATAACTTCTGAAATATTTACTGCACAAAAATGATTTTTACACCATCTTAAAGAGCAATAAACTATCTTTTTAATGATACTGATTTCATTGTGGTATAATTTTTTCTCTAATTTCGAAATTAATTTTAAAGGCAATTTGTAACAGTGCTTTCAGTTGTTATAAAATTAAATTCAAAGACTTCATTCACATGTTTTTGCTATTGTTAAAGTTATCATAAGAAAATATTGCTATCTTTGGACATTAACTCTAAGGTAGACTTTTTATTTCCATTTTCATTTTGTAGCATACACACCTTTTAATATGGTTGCACAGAAATTCAAAGACGTTAGTTAATTACTCTTTCTGTGAGACGTTTTGCTTAATTTTCACATATTTTAAAATTATGTTAATGAGTGTACTAAGTCTTTCAAGGTTATCTAGTCCAATTATTTTTTTGATCAAGCACACACACACAAAAAAAAAAAAAAAAAAAAAAAAAGAGAGAGAGAATGGATGGTTATAAAAACCACAATATGAAGGAGTTTCGGTTGTCATCATAGCATTGATGGGGAGGGAAAAATGGAGTACCAAGGACTGTTAGATTTATGAAAGGTGGTTCAAAGTATGGGGACAAAAGAGAGGGGTTTAACTGCTACTAATTTTAAAGCATTATAAGTACTTAGACAGGAAAATATTTTTATCCTGAGCAATGAGCATATCGACTAGTTTTTAATAAAATAACTGTTATAAATTAAAGAAGAAATTTTACAAATGATGTTTAAACTGAAAGTCAAAAAATACTTTTGACATACAAAATAAATTGGCAATGTATGGGGGGGGGGGGGCCGAAAGACAAATGAATGGGGCAAGCAAATACAAATCTCCAATCCCTACTCTTTCTGATATCGTTATTAGTTTGAACATGACTTTTGTGCATAATCTTAACAACAGAAGTCAAGTTATTAAAACAAAGGAATTGACTTGAATAAGCAATGCAAAATGTGAAAAATTAATTGGACAAAATTACCTGTAGGTATATCTTTAACAAGATCTTCTGCAACCAATTTTTCTGATGAAAAATAAATATTTCTAATTTTTTCTTTTACTTGTGATGTTGTACTGTTTTTCCTTTGTTCAAACTCTGATATTTTGTTTATTGTTTCAGAAGTGGTGACTTTCAATGGTGAGTAACACTCTTCAACACAGAGTTTGGTTGAGTTAACTTTTTCTGACAATGATGTAATAATAACCTGTGGAGTAGAAGATAGATAAATTATACAACATCAAATCGGAAATTTTTTTATCTGATTTTAGAATAATAATCCAAAATAGCTTTTAATACAAACGTTCATATTTTTCTGATTGGTTTCTTGTGCTACCAGTAATGTAGAATCAAGACCATGAATGTCTTTATTCAGTTCATCAGAACAGTCTGTTTGATTCTGTAACAAAAGATAAAACATATGAATAAGCAAAACTTCACAATGACAACTTTCAATATGGCATTTTCAAAAGGTAAAATACTTTTGTTGAAGTTTCCAGAAATGTAGCAACTTCAGATGATACAAATTTAAGATCTTTCACGACTTCCTCATTCTTCAGTGAAATCTATAAAACAGAAGAGGCAAAATGAAAGAAGGCAAGTAATAAAGATATTACAAATGAAATCAAACTGCAGTGAATAGTATTCACATCTTTAATCCAAGACAAATCCTATATTATTTACAATTAAATAAAACTTTTTTCATAAAAGTTTAAATTTTTCATAGATAAAATGTACTTTCTTAAAGAAATGAGGGAATAATTTACTATTTTAGATATTTACCACTTTTACTACAATAAATTTCACTTAGGAAAAAAAATATTATAAAAATTGAAAACAAAAATATTTTTATAAAGGCAGTTAAAAAAATTTTCTTACCTCTTCTTTGTTGATGGCATTGATTATGTCATCAAATTTTGATGAATCTGCTTCCTCTTTCTCTTTTTGCAAGATATTTAAAGTTCTGTAAAAATCAGAATACATCAAATAATAATAAAATAAAAATATTTTCTGAAACCAGAGGGTCAATTAAAAGTTGATACTTTCCCAAATGAAAATTATTACAGTAAAGTAATATATCAACCTCCCTAAAATGTAACCAATTAAATGTACCTCCACTTCTACCTTACTTTCTTCTACAGTCAGTACCAGCTATATGGTCACCCGCTTATAAGGTCAGCCAGCTTATATGGTCAGTTTTCTAAAGTCCCGTCTAACTTAATAGGCAACATGTGTTAAAGTGCACCGCTTATATAGTCATTTTATATTCCTGGTTATTGGTTATATGGTAATTTTTTTTAATCTTTTCAATGAGGTTATCGTTTTTTTTTTTTGAAAAATAGTAATTGTTGTAACATTTCTTGAGGCGGGGAGCAACACTGAAAATGAATGACCACAAGAAAAAAAAGTCAGTGCGACCCCAGAGAGGACCTGAATTAACGCCTTGACCTTCCCTACCCTCCCCCCCATTTCTCTTTTGCGTTGGAATCATTGTGAGCGTTACCCACCCCCATCAATTCTCTTTCTTCCCAAGGACAACAGGTCGATATCTGTCTGTTTATTGATTGAAATTTTCTCTTCCTGTTTGAAAAGTACGTTGAAACTGAAACGAAAAGAGTAAAGGAAAATTTGTTTCATTTGGATCATACGTGACGAATAAGAACGTTCATTTTTTCAATATGGCTTCGAAAAGAAAGAATTTATCATTTGCTGAAAAAAATGAATTGATTGAAAAGTTACAAAATTCTAATCTTTCAAAAGCTGCTTTCACCAAAGCAAATTCGATACCCCGGACGACATTCAACAACATTTTAGCAGCCAAACTTTGCTCCTCAAATGCTCAAATCTGTGATCAAGAAAGAAAACGTCAGCGCTTGTCACCTTATGAGAATGTGGATAAGGCTCTTCTGTCATGGATTAAATATGCACGATCGCAAAATGCTCCTATATCCTGGAATGTTTTGAAAGAAAAGTCCTTAGAATTTGCTAATGAACTTGGCGAGTCAAGTTTCGTTGCTAGCAATGGCTGGCTACAGCGATTTAATTCAAGGCATAACCTATCCTTTAAAAAATTGTGCGGAGAAGCTGCTGATTTTGACAGTAGTTGCTTAAAAGAATGGAAAGATGTAGTGTTGCGGGATATTCTCGAAAGATATGAATCTGCCAACGTCTTCAACATTGATGGATGCAGACTTTTTTATCAGATCTTGCCAGACAGAACTCTTTGTTTCAAAGGTGAAAAATGTGTAGGGGGAAAGAAAAGTAAGGAACGCTTAACTGTGTTGTTAGCTGCAAATATGGATGGATCGGAGAAAATTATTTCTTTGGTGATTGGAAAATTTCTTAAGCCTCGGTGTATGAAAAATTGCAAATCTTTGCCTCTCTTCTACGATGCTAATTCAAAAGCATGGATGACGGCAGACATCTGGGAGAAAACGCTTAGGAGATGGGATCTAAATTTTTCAAAACAGAAAAGGAAAGTTGCATTAATTGCAGACAACTGTACTGCTCACTGCACTGTTAATGGCTTGAAATCAATTGATCTCGTTTTCTTGCCTCCAAACAGCACGTGTGTATTGCAGCCTTTACTCAAGGCATAATCCAAAACTTCAAGGCTACCTATAGAAAGCTTCTTCTGCAAGACATGATCTCTGCTATTGACCGAAAAGAACAATTACAAGTGTCTGTGTTAAATGCAATCTTCTATATCGACCAAAGTTGGAATATGGTGTCACAGAAAACTATTGCAAATTGCTTCCGACATGCTGGATTTCACAGTTCTCCAGAGTCTGAAGAATTATTGGAAGACAATGATGAAGATCTCCCCTTAACTGAATTAGCAGAAAAACTTCAAAATCGCGGTTATACAATTCCAGACGAAAATCTGTATACAAAGATTGATGAAGATCTCGCTACTAACAGTGAAGCTTCAATACAAGATATTGTTTCTAATGTGTTAAATTCGAATGCCGAAGGAAGCGATGATGAGGATGACAGTGAATGTGAAAAGAAATCAGTATCAACATCAGATGCGCTTAAAGCCATAGATGACCTCAGGTGTTTTTTTACTAATTCCGAAGCAGCAGATGAACATTTAAAAGCTATTAGGGACTTAGAAAAAGTTCTGTTAACAACCAAAAAAAGTAGGAAATCTTGTATATCTGAATATTTTAAATAAGTGCAATGAATATGGATGCACGTACGTATGCGTACTGTACTTAGATTGGTAAGGTAAGCTAATAAATTTGACTAAAAAATATTGCATATTTCTTACGGTAGTTTTTATTTCGTGAATTAATTTTTAAAAGCTTAATTATTTGTTTATGAGCACTATATTCTGATAAGTGAATATAACCCTGCCACAATTAAATAGTGTAGTATTGTTCCGCATATATGGTCACCCCGCTTATATGGTCTGATTTTTCTGGACCGCTGAGCTGACCATATAACCGATACTGACTGTATATAAAAGTTTACAAAGAGAAAATACTGTAATTGTCAACAATATTCTACCTCACTATTTTGATGAATCTCATGCTAGACCTCGAGTGCAATAAATACATTTTTGGAAATATATCTGCTTTGTATGTGAACACATAACTTAAAAATGCAATGAGCTAGATGAATGAAATTTGGTATGTAGCCATTGCACCAAAGCTGTAGAGGTGTTTGAAATTTTGGAAATCCATCACTGTCACAAAGGGTACACTGTCTGTTAGCATGTAACTTTAAACCACAACAGGCTAGAAGTATTTGGCATGTAATTTTATCAAAAAAATTTCAAATCAGTATAAAATTTAAGACCAAATTCATCTAAGGATACACCATCCTTGTGCATGTGAAAATAACAACTTAAAACTACATCAATCGAATTGAATGAAAACTGGCATGTGGTCTTTATACCAAAATAGTCGATCTGCATCAAATCTGGTAAATGGGAAGAGGCACTCCTCAAAATTGCATATTCAGTTCTCTTCACAATGTGGAAGAAGTCAGACCCAGTCATGCACACAATCTTTTATGTTTCCCTTTTTATCTTTTCAAGATAGCTGTTCTTGTTATTAACGTCCTGCTAGAAGTCTTATGGATGTTTCAAATGAATATAATATGTTATAAAACACCTTTTCATTATATATTGCTGTTACAGTTATTACACTGATAATGTTTTGTTTTCTTGAATATTGAAACAGAATACAACTCTACCATCGTCAAAAAATCTCATAAATAAATTAAAAGGGGATAAGTATGTATATAATTATGAATTTTTGTAAACATACATTAAAATAAATTTAAAAATGCTCTGATGGATCTGAAAATGTTACAGCAATAGATAGAAGTAGGAAAATGAAAATAGCATTTAAAAACAAATTTCTATAAAACTAATTATATATATATATTATACAAGTTTCATATATAGATTGTTAAAGAGTGCCAGTAAAAAAGAAAATTCATCTAATTTCTAATGATCAATCATATGCTAATTTTAAGTTATTATTTAAATAGTTTCAACAACAGAAAACCAAACTAGGAATAAAATGCTAATTCATGAATCAATTTCACTATGCGCAGATGATTTCTGAGAAATTTAAAAACAGACAATGATTAGTAAAAAAAAATGTACTTTATTTCAGTTCCAAGAATACTTTTATATATCTAAGCAAAAGTTTCATTTTGGATGGTGTCTTACAAACAGAAAAAGTCCATCCCACACATTAGATTTGGACAGTAAAAAACAGCTGGTACATGGATTAATCAGAACAAAAGAACTGAAATAACTTTTACTGACTAAATTCAGCATATCCAAATCCATTTTAGAAAGTGAATACTATGATGATATGTCAAGTAATGAAACATTTGAGTAGGGTAGGAGTTTAAGAAGTTACCCCTTTTAAAATGATATATGGTAAAAAGAAGCTTCTAAAAACCTCACAGGTGGGTTTTGGGAAACCAAGCTCTGAAATTTCTGTTTATTTCTTATTTCCATTTCTCTAAAAATACAGTTACCTCTTATAAGTATCAGTATCTTCAAAACCAGAAAAATGTCAACAGACAATTTTCATGTTGAATGCCATGCTGATGTTGTGAATAATACACTATATGTGGCGTCTCAAAAATATATACAAAATTTGACTAACAGTTGCATAAAAAATTAATAATACACATCAGTTCCATAGCTCAAATTAATCAATGTAAATATAGAAACTTGTCACTTATCAAATGGAGATGAAATGTTGTTTGTTATTGTCCAGTTGCAGTAGATGACATTGATAAAATTGCAAATATCAACAAGCATATAAGTCAGTGGTATTCTTTTTCAACAACTGTTTTCAACTCATTGACTGAAATTTAGTTTAGCTATATCACCATATTGTTTTTCAGCAACACAAGAGTTATTTTGGGACAGACCTCATAAATTCAAGGACGAAATCTGAGCCAGCACCCCCTCTCCAAACTTCTGTACCACAGCAATGATTTAGCATTCACTAGGCCCACATACACGTCAGATCTTTTTGTGAGATTAGGTTTCAAACTTGGAACCCTCTGGCTGTGAAGCCAAGACCTTTACCGTTAGGACACTGCAGTCCTTTGTCATTCGTAGGTGGTCTTCATCTATTAACTTTATGTTTCCTGTATTTCCAAAGAAAGAAAAATGAGAATGATTTCTGGCAAGCAAGGGACTCTTCACCCTAACCATTATTTGACAAAAATTCCACCAAAACACACCCTTGTTAATTCATAAATCAAATGAACTAAACATTAATTCTCATGATAATTAACATATTTATATAGTTTGAGTTATGAAATGAAGTATTTTATTATTTGCTTATGTCAAGGTAAATTAGGTAATTCAAAATGTTTATACATTTTTTCAAGCATCATGCATTATTCATAATGTTGCAGATGCCATCAAGTGCATCATCTTCAATTCTACTTTCAAAACTATTCCCTCGATGCATAATAATTTACAATTTTTAGGCAAAAAATGAATAAAGTAGGATAATGTATAAGAACTTACTCTTTCACAGGCCGCAAGTAGTCATCAGCAGTACTATTCAGCTTTGGTATGTATTCTTTAAACTAAAAACAATTATAATTTTAAAAGTAATTCTTCATTATACTGTATATTACTATCTATGAGGAAGTAAATACATAAATAAAACCAAAGACAAGGAAGGAAAGAATTTACACATTAAATGGTAACTCATAAATTTAAAATACCTTTGGGAAACAACAAAAGATATTAAATACTTTGTCAGACATCAAATTAAAATACAACACCAATATATATGTATATCAAATGACTAAAAATAAAACACTGACATCTGTCTTGGATTACAACATAAGTACCCTCTTTGAAAACAAATATTCATAGTTTTCAGTGTTTTTCTATTTATAACTCAGATTATTAATTTGCAAAAATGATTAAAAAATGAAAAAAATCATATCCTTGACTGAAATTTCATAAACATGTCACCTGAATTAAAGGAAAAAGTTAATTGACTAGTATAAAAAGGAATCTATAATTTTCCCAGCAGAATATATTTCTAATACATGTATGCATCATAAATCTGTCAAATCTCCATAAGTAAGTTAAAGAGGACAAAAATATAGTATGTAGCTTTAATAAATAAATATATCTAGACACTTAACAAAAAAGATCTATTTTCCTTTTTCTACAAATAAAAGAAGAAAATAAAAAGTACTTCTTGATGAAAGAACATTTTGCCAAAATATGACCATTTGGTATACGCACATTCATCAGGCCCTCTAGGCAAATAATATAAAGAAAACAAAAAGCATCTACATATATAAAAGAGCTTATTTTCTGTGTATGTATGTATGAACGTTCATCCCCCCCCCCCTATGCATACCCAGACTGTTTGACTTACCGGGATCAAATTTGGCACAGTGATGGAATAGCTTAAAAGAGAGCTAATGCTGCAAAAATTATTATAAAATTCAAATTAGATTTTTATTTATTTAATGTCAAGTGGTTCCTCATTTTCTACATATATTCTCATTGGAGAAACCATAATCCCTCAATCATAATCCCATATCAATGTAAAGTCAAAAATGTCTCCCGTTCTAATAAGAGTAATTGGAATCTTCTGCGTATCTGTCCTGGTTTTTAGCAATTTTTTAAAGTTTTCAGAAACATTTTTCTTCTACAAATGATTATCATGCTATCGTGTTTTAATATATAAACATCGAAAAAAAATAGTTTTCTTGCATTTGTTTCTATCCTTTTTCGTCTTTTGATGCTTTATTTTGCAATGCATAATTTAGTAAACATTTTGTTTGTTCTAAAGATTTTTTCATACTTTTAAGTTTAAGTTTATATTTTTAATCAGCAATGATAGGAAAATCCTGTAAAGTATAATTGTTCATTGTAAAGTTTATTAGTTATTATACAGCATTTTGCTTAAAATAAATTTTCCTTTTCCAAACTTCTCGAATTTTCATTCAAACCAGACTGTTATAATGTAATAAAAAGGCTAGATCTGAAAGTTTTAATTCAACAAGAAAGAATTCAAAGGAGATTTATGTTTACTGGAGATAGTTAGTGACAATATTTGTAGGGGAGGGGGGAAACCACTGAGGCAAGCATATGAAAAAATGTGGATCCTGAGGGACGCTGGGTTATCAGCCAGTTATTTCATAAATCTAAAGAATCTGAGAAGTAACCAAAATAATTCTTTATGGAGGTTTAATTTGTAAGCTAAACCTTCTCATTTTTCAAGGAGGTCTTAAGTGCCATAACATGAACTGCTACTACTATCAAACAGTGTGTAATAATTCCCAAACTAGGGAACATTGATTTGATTACTTTTTAGAAGAACATTCATAAAGTTCTACTGGGGTAATGGCTGGCATGGACCTTTTAAAGGTAGCAAGCATAAAATTTAAATGAAGATTAATGTCAGAATATATTTTAATAGTAGAATAATTGTGGTACTTCATAATACCACACTACCATAAAAGTGTAAAATAAACCCAAAATCTTCAGTTTCCACAAATAATTATCTAATGTTTAATTTGGAAATACACTCACTTCAATGATAAAAATATTTGAATAAATACATTTAATTATAATCTTACTTGAAGTAAGTCTTTGTCACCTTCTGCTTCCATTTCATCATAGTTATTATTAAATTCAGCAAGAATTGTGGCCATATTTGCAGTAAACTTTTTAACTTTCTAAAATAAAATAAAAAACATATTGAAATCTAGTAGATATAATAGCAGAAAATATTCAGTCACAAGGTAAGTAAAACAAATGTTTTCTTATTACAGAAAGTAATATAAATACATTTTCTACTTGTATAAAGTTTATAGAGGGAAGGACCTTCTCCCACGGAATTTGGGGGGGGGGGGGGCGGGGAGAGGAGGTTGAATGTGAGAAAGTTCTGCACAGGTTTTACTGGATTTCCAGAAACCTATTCAACAAAGAAATAGAACTGCATTTTTGTTTGCATTCATGCCCCCCCCCCCCCCAAATGATTTACACAGAATATGTATTCAGCATAAACTAATATTTCATTTGAAATTTAGAATGGATTAACTTAATGCCTAAGATTTCTTATAAATTTTTTTTGAAATATTCTAGACATATGTTTATATAGAATATTTCAAAGTTGTCACCCTGCTGGAACAAAAATTAAATGATAGAAAAATTCATTGCACTGTTTTAGATAAATACAATAATTTCATAGCAACAAAGAATTTGTATTTACAGTTCTTAAATGATCTCATATTTTCTGCATAAACTAAGTAAACAATGAATAGTGCTATTTCACAAGAAATATAGTATTCTGGATGTAATTCTATATAAAAGAGTCTAATATACTGCAGCACAAGAGATGTAAAAAATTAAAGCATATTGATATTCACTACGGTTGTTATAAAGGCAGATGTAATAAAAACTTACAGGATAAAAATTACTTAAAACATTTCAATAAATTAATTTTATCAAATTTTTAGTGAGGTCTAAAGCATGCGAGTATGATTTGATTTTTTAAAACATCTAGTACATCCTTGTTTGCTTCATTCAGTCTTAAATAGAAGCAGAAACCAATTACATATTTCTGCATTCCATGAAATGCAATTTTGAACATTCTTTCCTTATGAAAATCTTTTTAAAAAGTAATTTTCAAAAACTTGCCATAAAAGAACAGGTATTTTAGACTTGTTTTAATTAAAAGTTACACTTAGAAATAAACATGAAGTCTTTGCCACAATAAAGAATCTTTCAGAAATATTAAGTGAAGTCTCCAAGATGTATACACGTAAGTACAGATATCGTACATAATTAGGGTTTCAATCTAATATCAACTACTTGAAAAACTAATGCTAATTTAATCTTCTCAACATTAAAGTGAACCAACTTATGATATTGAGACTACATTTTCTTACATGAAAAATCAGTCACAAGAAAATCAGATAAAAATAACAACTTTGCGAATTTCACCTTACCTTTTCCCTTTCTTGTTTAAATTGCAAAACTAATTTGGAATGTTTCATTAAGTCCTCAACAACAGCATCATATTTTTCAAAAAATGAATCTAATGTGTTACTCATTTCACAAAGCATTTCTCTTTCTTTTGTGACCTGAACCTCAACAGCATTCTTATGTTCATTTATCTGTAAAATGATCATAGAAAAATTATAATGCAAGAAAATGATCATTACATAAAGAATATATGAATATAATATTCTGTTAAAAAGGAAAAAGAGCAAATAAAACGCACCTTTTGACAAAGTTTATTGTGATTATCTTCAAATAAACTAAACATTTCTGAATTTACAGCAGCAAGTCGGGTAAAAAGTGAAGGCAGATTTTCATTCAAAAATGTTTCTGTGTTAATATTTTGTTCCACCTGGGAAAATAAAAAAAACTGCTACATTAACCCTCAACAATCAATAAAAGAAAACTGATTAAAATGCAGTTAGAATGCTGTAATATTTATAAATTTGTTGTTATATATTAGCATTTGGGACAGGATAATACAGACAAAATTAGCAAAAAAAAGAAAAAACCCTACAGATGAAGAATTTGATGGTTGACGAGGAGATGAACAGAGAGAGAGAGAGAGAGATGGGGGGGGGGGGGAAATCATTCAAATTTACATTTATACACTTATTATTATTTATTTCCTAAAGAAAAAATTACTATGATAGTTTTACTTTCATTCAAACCAACTGAAATTGTTTTATACCTGATTTGCAAGAATATATTTACAAATATAGATTTAAAGCATCATATAAAATACGTTTCTGTGCTCCTTAAATCAAACTTCAGTTGCATGAGAGGTCAGAAAGAAGCTATTATTGGAAGTAAAAATGTGAAATTAAATAACTAAACCTAATAATTAAATATAGCTAAATTTTTAAAAATATTTTTCACCTTTTTCGAGTCTATAGTTTGAGATATTGTTGCAATCCTCTGTCTCTGATTAGAAGTTTCTTTATTTAAAGAAGCCGAGAAATCTTGCAGACTGGAACTAAATTCGTGGGATAAATCATGCAAGCAGGAGGAGAACTTGTTTCGACCCACCAGGAAACCATTCATTATCTCATCTGCAGACAGAATAGAGAGAATTTATAAAAACAAATAAGAGATATACAAATTAAAAAAAGAGCCAATATATAAATAAAAGATAAGGAATCTTGTAATGAAAAAAAAAGCAAATTAAAAAATTGCTAAAACTATAAAAACAAAAAGGGCATAGGAGGTCCTTTTATTATGAACTCAAAAAAAGATCTTTTATGAAATTATAAATTTCAGATTCATATATTTTCATTTTTTATTAATCAAGAATTCAATATCCTAAACATAACTTAAAAGTTATTAAGTATTCTTAGTTCTAAACTTAACCATTTATAGCATTAACGAACTTGTTACATGGAAAGTTTGTTTAGTTTAGCATCCCATTTTTGAAGCAACAGGAGGGCTATTTTGAGCAGGATCTCATAATTTTACAGTCATCATAAGTTTTAAGGACAGATAAGCAATAAGTAAATGCAAGAGGCAGCAACGGACACCATATCTAACTTTAAAATAAGAAAGTGAGGTGACTACAATTTTATTGAGTTTCAGAATTGATATTTAAAAACTGGTTTAATCAGTTATAAGGATTTAAAAATATTCATAGCATTCTACAAAAGCTTGTTTTCAAGAAAAAAATGAGTAAAGAAACAAAAATATTTTAAAAAGAAATCCACCCATATCCATTTCATCTCATGACTCTTAAAATATTGAGATAACAAAATACTAAAGATGAGTTAAATAATAAACACAACATGTGTACTTGGAATAAATTTATTTATATACATACAATAAATCTTAAAAGTATGTTTAAAATAAAAATGAACTTTTTGGCAAAATGCAGCAAATTTCTCTAAAGAAAATAAAACGGATACTTTGCAGATATAAATAATAGACGTACAATAACAAGCATGCAATTAATGCGAATGAAAATTGTCTAAAAGAGCAAGTTTAACATTAGTCTTTCTGAAAACCACAATCCTTTATACCTGTATTAATGTCGTCTTTTAAAGCTACATGAGGGTTGTTATTTGGATGGTCCTCGTTATTTTGGAACATGGCCAGATGTTGAGGATACCATACCTGTCTAAACTTCTGCACCAAACCAGTAGAACATTCAACTCTGGTTTTACATAAATCACCCCTTCCATACATGGAAGATGTTTGATGGAATTTAGACCTGTCATATTCCAGCCCTGAAGCCAAGCCTCTACCAAAAGGCCCCTCAATATTTTACAAAAGAAAGAAGTCAAGAAAAACTTTATTCTTACCTAAATATCCTTTGACAATTTGAAGGAAATGCGCATCTTTCTCCTTTTCTTCTGTAATAATATCATCTAATTTGGCACATTGCAACTGATGCAATTTTCTGAAGTTTTCGCAACTACTTTCATTCATTTTTTCTACCTGTTTTTTACGGTCAATCTTTTCATGAAGTTGATTCACATCATTTGAAGTTTCTTCAGCAACTTCAAGTAACTGAAAAAAATGAAAACAGTAAACAACAGATAGAATTTAGCTGCATATGAAATACAATTAATTATTTGACATTTTATACCGTATGTGCTTGTTGGGACAACTTCTTTTCAGTTTTCTTTTGGACGTTAATTAAAAATTCTTTCTCGTCTCTATCTAAAGCTGTTTTTGACAGTACCTACAAAAATTTGAAAGATGAGAAAATGCTTTAAATTAACATATATGTGATTTGTTAATAATAATAATGCTTTAAATCACAACTATAACTAAATATGGGTATTTACTAGGAATGTAACAAATATTCGATCCTTTTGCCAAATATTTGGCTTGCCGAATACTAAGCAGATATTAGGCTGAATATTTTCAAGATAATAATTTTTTAAAAATATATTATTAAATAACAAAACCAAAAATATTTCAGAATTACATTTCATTGCATTTTTTATCAAAAAAATCTCTTACATTTACTCAGTTTTAAGTTACATAGTATATAAATATACTCAATAACTTTACATGTCATTTATGATTGTAAAACCTGCAATCATGATGCAAGAGCAATCTTGCCAAATGCTAAACAGATATTCGGCCGAATAAATTCAGGATAATATTTTTTAAAATATATATTTAACAAAGAATATTGCAGATTACAATATTATCTCCTAATCCTCACTTATTATCTCCTAACATTTATTCAATTTTAAGGAGGAGAGTAAGAATTATGAGGTTGAATAACTTTTAACCTGTTAACTGTGGGTGTGGTTTATAAACCACATATATAAGAAAGTACCTAGAGTTGAAGGGTTAAAGAAAAGGAGAAATGCTTTACCGGGTGGCAAGTAGAAGTGAAAAAGAATATATTTGAAAGGAAATGGCTTAACATTCTGACTTGGAGAAAAGAAATTTGTTCTAGTTAAGTGAAAGATATAAAGGATGACAAGCAAGTTGTTACTTTTTTTTAGGTTTTAATGAATTTTCTAAAAAAATAAAAATCTTAAAAATATAGTCTAATGTATCTATAGATAAAATTATACTATTATAACTTATTTAGATTTGTGGAAGCCACATTGTCTTATTCTTAAAATTAAAGTGTTTAAAATATACTACAAAAAATATGTCAAGGTGTTAATGTTTCATAAAATTAATAATAAAATAAATTTTATTAATATTTAATTCAAAATTTGAGGAATACTTTATTTACCATCAAAAGTGTAATGTTTTTAAAAAGTAGATATTCGGCCAAATCACTATTTGTTACATCCCTAGTATTTACAAAAGAATACTCCAAGTTTGAAGGGCTCTGTCCTCTCAACAAAACAAGTAAGTGCACTATTCCACAAATAGTAATGAATGAGAAGTTCATAAGTTCTTTATTTGGTGATTTTTCTGCCAGTACTGGCGAACTGAAAACATGAATAACTGCAGCCATCCATATTGTAACACTGAACATCAGAGGTGATTGTGGCTTCATGAAAAAATACCTGAAATTTTAGCAGGAAAATTATGTTTAGGGAACGGATATGTATTCATTCATTACAGCGCAGATTCAACTTTTGCATGCAATTTTTAATATGCTTTTTTCACATAAGAAATTGATTTAATTTATTTTGTCTTAGTTCATGAGTTTTCAATAACATTCTATAACACACATAAAAGGAAATCACCAAAATTTATAACAAAACAATATTAAAAATATAATAACATTTTGTATGAATAGCATTAATTAATATAAATTCTTATGGGACCATTCTTAAGTGAGGTAGTTATTCTTAGTTATGGTATGGCATTTTCAAAAAAATTCATTTGGATTGACTCAGCATAATCTAAAGTAAATTCTCCGTAGCATGGATTATAATTTGTGTAGTCCGTAGTATTAGCCGAAATTGCGTAGAAACTACGGAAAATTCGTAGTAGTTTGAGTATTTGGCACTCTTAAGTTTTAAAAAATAGATTTATCAGAAAATACCGGAATTCTTGTATTAAGGATGAAGGAAATATTTGAACACAATCACCCTGGAGTTAGTTATATTGACGTCCCATTTTGAAGCAACATGAGGGCTATTTTGGGACGGACCTTGTAATTTTGAACCTCGGTCAGATGACGAGGACGACACCTGAGCTGGCATCCCCTCCCCAAGCTTCCACGCCACACCAACGGGAGGACATTTGGCCACTATGTATGATTTAACATGCAACAGGCCCCATACATGGCAGATCTTCAGTGGAATTGGGTTTCGAACCTGGAACCCTCCGGCCCCAAAGATGGGACCTTACCACAAGGCCACCGCGGCCTCAATCATCCCTGGAACATGCTACAAAAAGTATGGGATGATTTCTACCATTAACTGTATATCGTTCGTGTTTCTTGTGGTGGTCACATTGAAAATCTATAATTTTATAAACTTTAAAATGTTATTTTTGATTTAATTTGTCCCAAAAAGATTGTAACTCATTTTGACTTCAAAGTTGCAGTATTCTTTTGCAGCACTCTGTATATTCTCAATGAAAAAAAAAGTAACCGAGTTTATTTTATTCGATCAATATTTACTTCTTGAGTATAACACAAAGCATTTTTGGTATTGCAAAGTTCTGAAGCAGTTTCTTGATACTTTTGTGTTGTTTCTTGCAACTGTTCAGAAGTTTTCTCCAAGTCTTCTTTTGTTGAGTTGAACATTTCTTCAATCTAAAAGAAACCCAAGAAAAGTTATATACCAACAAAATAATTAACAACAAAAACTTATTCAGTCAACATACTTAATTGCTTTAAAAATAGAAGTTGCAAAGAAAATACTACAAAGGTTTAAAATCTAATTCTTATCCATGCAACAAATTTCAATCGCAGCAGGAAATATAAAAGTTGCTACATGGCAAAAGACACACTCACAAATAACATACAAAATGGAGTTTAGAAGGAGAACATGCATTTCTAATTCAAATAAATCATTTAGGTACTCATTATCAACATTAAATTATCCGGCATTCTGTTATAGCAAACCTCATTCCTGAAATAATTAAAATTATACATCAAAAAGTGTGTTCTGTACCTTTCACTGTTAGTTGGTTGTATATTTTACTACTTGTAAGGTGTGACTGTCAGGTGGACATGCAACACCTTAGTCGACGTACACTTAGTGTTGCTAGAAACTTCAAGCTCTAAAGGCAAAAAAGCAGAACTGTATGATTCCAATGGTGGAAACTATTCTTCCTCAGCTGCAGTATATTATGGAATATGAGGATGTTTTAATGGATGAGTATTAATGAATGGCATGAAGTGATGGGAAATGAAATAAGATAACTTGTAAACAATGACCGGAACAAGATTGAAGAATAGCCCCAAAGGTAACTGATATAGAAAAAGACTCGTAACGAAAGACTAGATGCCTGAATAATAGAAGCAGGCTTGAAATATATTGTTACAAAAACCGTCCAGTGAAAACAGTCCAACAAACAACGTAATGGAGAAGAATGCTTCATTCGTGAATGTTCCGGAAATCACAAAGCACAGGAAACAAGAAAAATAGCACTTGTACAAATTAGCAACACAAAAAGACAGCAAATCACTAATAACAGTAACAGCACTTTGAATATCGCTTGGCATCTATTAACTTACTAGCTCGCACTCTCGACTAAACTCCAATGAGATTCAAGACACCCAAACACGTTTACTCGTCTCAACAACTCCGGGTATTTATAATCTTCACGACAAGATGTGACGTCACATAGAATCATCTAGTATTTTTGAAGACCTTCATTTTGTCGCCAAGATCGGGTGACATTGGCTTGACCTACCTACGATAGCTAGCAAGAACCTCTGCAAATGTTTCTTTCCAACCATAAGACTAACATTGTGGGGAAGCAACATTACATGTTTGTAAAAATATTAAAACAGCAAAATGAAGTCCCCACTATGGACATGATACTTTTTATGACATGTAATATATTAGGTAAAAAACACTGATCTGCAAGAAAACAACTTAATATAATAAACTTTTTATGAAAACAACTGCTTTGTCTATTAATGCTGCTTTATTCATATAAGCCTATATGATTAGCTTGTTGGTTTCATATTATTTTCTTACCTTAAATCTTGAAATAAAGAATAGTATGAAAGATATCAATTTTAAGACATGGAACAATGTATTTTGCACGAAACGCACCCGCTCTTCCTTTTTCCCTTTAATCCAATATTGTCACTATGCAATATTGAAAATCTCTGCATGTATTGTATAAATGAAACCCAACATGGAAGAAGTAAATCTTTAGGGAAAAAAGAAAAAGGGAATGAATCTGGAATTAATTGCAGAAAAAAAAATCATTTATTATGTAAATGTCAGTGTGTGAGTGCATGCATATAACAAATAAAAAATAAATAGCAAGGGCACTTCTATGCAATATCATCAGACTTGAATGTGGGAAGAGACACAGGAAGAAAACATAAATACTCACACTGTTAAGAGAAACATGCCATAAAGTACAAATAAAATCTGTATTCAGGGCTTAAAATAAATTTAAAAATGTCTTTTTAAACAGAATTTTTTTCTGTGTAAATTAAAGAAGTATATTCATGCTGACTGGGAGCTGTTGAATGCGAATAACGAGATGGCATTTTAATAACAAAAATTTTAATGCTATTACTCAAATTTACATTACTCTTCTTTTCGACTCATGACTACAAAAAATAAATAATAACTAGCTGCATGACCCGTCGTTGCACGGGCTAAATCGAATAATACCTGAGGTCACGTGACACATGCCTAATGTGTGTTATAATATTGTTGAAGTGTGTTGTATTAGTGTTTTCACCTCCTGCTTCAGCTGGGTGTAGATGAGAGGTCCTGTGATAAATTTGGCCATGAATTCTGAAGCAATGCGCTCCTCTCTCTGTAGATGGTACAATCTGTGCACCCATTGAAGCACTGGTACGACCTTATGTTATTTTTGAAATGCACTGATAATTCATCGGAGCCATCCATCAATCCTTTCATTTCCACTGGATACACTGAAGCCTGCTCAATTATATTTCCATTATGACAACAATGAGTGTAAATTCCTCTGGTATTCTTTTCATCCCGGAAATACAACCCTCCGCATTTCAGACAGAGATTGTCCATTTCTCCACAGTTGTGTTCTTCAGTTCAGAACAGTTCTATCTGTATAAAAACTTTGTATCTGATGGTGATTTTGTCCTTCAATAACAGTTAGACGGCGTTCTCTTGCATGTTGTAGCATGGCTGACAATCGGCTATTTCTTTGTTCGTTTGTTCCTTTGGCTCTTCTCTCCTGGCCACGTTGTGCCATTATTACCAATCGGCTATTTCTTTGTTCTTCTGTTTCTTCGGCTCTTTTCTGCTGGCTACGTTGTCCCATTACTGCCAATCGGCTATTTCTTTGTTCTTCTGTTTCTTCGGCTCTTCTCTCCTGCCCACGTTGTGCCATGTCTGACAATCGGCTATTTCTTTGTTCTTCTGTTTCTTCCGCTCTTCTGTCCTGGCCACGTTGTGCCATAGTTGACAATCGGCGGCTTCTTTCTTCTTCAGTTTCAACAACACTCCTTTCACGTTTTCTAATTGCCTCCCGTCTACTGGCAGCATCCCCTGTAATTCCTCTTTTTCTTTTAGGCATCGGAAAAAGCGAGAATTGAACAAAGCAAAAATAGTAACTTCCAAATATCAGCTTAAAATAGAAGCTTCTACAAATATTTAAACTTGATCAAATCAATGAATAATGATTAAAATCACTAACATAACTAATCTACATCTTTCGGCACATAACTTTACAGAAACAAAACGCCCCTTTTAACTTCGTTAAAATGATTTTGTAGGACGTTATATCACGGTATAAAAAAAAGAATTTATACACTTTCAACAATACATTTTTTTATTTCTGTCAGCGTCACTTTTTTATTGTTGTTGTAACAATGGTCTTTAAAGTAAACGACTTCAACAATAAAATAAATTTTGGAATTGCGCTGTAACAATGAAAAGTATTGTTATAAAGTATCCGAAACAATGAAAAGCATTGTTATCAGTTAGTTTTTAATTAATATCTTTTTCACTAATTAAAATTTCGAAATTTAAATGGCCGAAATGGCTTCCCTGGATTATTCCCCATCTTTTGGTACCTTCCGCGCGCTTCTCCGTTCGGCGGTTCGTGAGAAGATAGAGGGACATACATACATACGTTTGTTTACCTTCGAATTTTAATAGAGTAGATAATAAAACATAACAACATACTGCATTTTTGTTTACAGTATGAAAAATAGAATACATATTATGTATTTTTCACATTATGTGCAATAATTATGCATGTTTTTGTGTTTTATGTACAGTCGATTATAACCCATTTGGAGGGGGGAGGGGAAACAGTATTGAAAAATATAAATCCGAATTGGGACATGCCAGTCAGAACACAACTTGTTTGCAAGTTGAGGACGACTAGTTATCCAAAATTATTTGATGAACTTACTTACTTACTTTGATGATAGCTTACAATACTATAAATTAATTTGGATATAATGAAACAAAGTTTTGGAATATATCAATGACAAAAACTAACTTTAAGAGATGAAAAAAACTAAAAGTGGCTAAAGTAACTTTTTAGAGACACTATTTAGGTTATTAAACATATCTAACAATATATATAGGGTTGCAACTGCAAACTTAAAATATAAAAAAGTTAAAACTGCATGAAAAGAATGAATGTCTTTTTGCAGATTTATCTATTAAATCTATTAAAAACAAGTTCAGCATACAATCCAATTTCTTGAATATATTGACAATTAAATAATATACCTTTAAATTTTCTTCTTTCAATAATTCAATTTTTTCTTCACGTTCTTTCACCATATTTTCATTTGTGGTTACCAAATTCAATAAAGCACTAAAAAATATATAGATGTCAAAAACAATTAAGCTATACGAAAGTGCACAAGATTTTTATTAAAAAATTTTTTTTAATCTTGTCAAAAAAAAAGTGTGACATGAAAATAAGCAAACATTAACTTTCTTACTCAGAATTCTGGCCATAAAAAATTAATATCAATGCTCAATCATGAAAGTCATAAAACTGTTAATGAAATATAGCTTACAACATTATAAATTAATTTGGATATGATGAAACAAAGTTTTGATAAAGATATTTCTGGAATATATATATCAAGGGCAAAAACTATATTTCAAGAGATGGAAAAACTAAAACATGGAAAAATATTAAAAAAACTAGAACAGATAAAATTCTTTAAAAAGTTAAAGAAAATTCTACATAATTTATAAGGCAAGTTTCTTGAAAACATGTTTTTTTTTTTTTTGTATAATCTTGATGCAAGCAAAATTAACCGAATACAGTGATAAGAATAGTTTGCACTAAATCTAGATCCCTAAGAGATATAAATAACACAGAGTCAATTTATAAGATACTAATTCAAATAGGGATAAAGAAACTTTTCTCAAATTGAAACATATTGTCAAATTTTATCAACAAGCAAATCATTAAAGAAAAACTGCTTCTTCCAGTTGAAATAATATCAAAAACTTTACCTGTAATTATCTGCATCAACAAAAAACCCATCTTTGTTGCGAAGAGCAGCAAGATCTCTTCGTAAACGTTCAATTTCTTCAGTATATTCCTAAAATAAAAGTTATTTAAAAATATTTGACAACTAAAGGAATATCATTAAAAAGAAAACATGTTCTCGTACAACACTTAGTAAATTAACACTTGATAATTAAAGCTAAAATAGAACATTTTAATTGTTATATGAGTTGAAAAAGGAATTTTCTTTAGATAAGCAAAGATCACCAAACATTCAAAAGCAAAAAATAAAAACTATATTTAAAAATACTAATAAGTTATAATATATTATATTTATAACTAATAAGTTATTGTTTTTTTTAATTGTGAGAATTTTAGAAATATTTCTTCCATGGCATATTAATACATTTTTTAACAACAAACTCATTAAAATTTTGGAAAACTCATAAAAAGTTTGTCTTATTTAAGTTAATAAAAGGCATCCAACCAACAACTCAAAAGATACAGATGAAGGGTGTTAAGTAAAAATTACATTTAAAAAACATCTATTTGATGGAGAAGTGTCAAAATGTGAACAAATTTTGGTTTCAGACCCAAAACCCTTTGCTTTTCTTTTAAAGAATTTATACAAGTAGGGCTAAAAAGCATTTAGAAGATGCTCTATTCTTTAATGTGAATAATGCAATTTATACACAAAGAAATGTAAAACTAATAATAGTTAAATGCAATGTAATAATAGGTTAAATTTAATAGAAGAATAAAATGTCAGTTTTTTTAATAAACAGATAATTTCAAGAGAGAAAAAACACCTTCATATTCATAAAAAAGAAAAAAATGATACATGTATGGTTGGCCTAATCCACCAAACTGAATTATCTACGTTTAGTGTGAAAATATATGTGCATTAAAAATAGAATGGGAAATTATTTGTTTTAAAGTGCTGTGAAGAGACTATTTAACAAATTATTATTATTTTTAATAAAAATAGGAAAGGATTACAGAACAAAAAAAGGGCATAAAAGCAAAGATGATGTCGGGTACTTTCTGAAGAATGACTTCATATCACCAATGACAACAGATACTTATAAAATTATGATAAAATTTCAAAAGTGAAGCAAGTATCCTTTCAATACATACAAAATTTGTATTCAAGATATCTTTTTAAATAAAATATATAATTAAATTAATCAAATGTTGAAAAAAATCTAACCCGAATAAGTGCACGCTTGGTCATCTTCTGATTGACCTCAGGACGTATGGTAATACTCTTAGCTTTAGTTGCATAATCAAGTGTGCTAATAGTCTCATCAAAATTGCAAAGAGCAGGTGATATTGTAGCAATAATTGATGTTTTTGTATGCCCACCTAGGGAATCTTGCAGAAGTCGAGTAAGTTTACTTTCTCTGAAATAAACAAATGGAGTAAACAACAAGAAATGGAAGATAATTCTTGATTTTTATTATTAAAAGTAATGCATGTTCAAACATTTATATTCTCTACACATTTTTCTAAGACTTTCAACAAATAAAGTGCATAGAAAATTTGCTTAAATCCTTAAAACTGACTTTGGATTAATAATTATTCTTACTTATTATTATTTTAAAAATAAATAAAATCAATTCGCTATTATATTCTAGCCAAAAAATCAGAATTATACTTCAAAACAAAAAAATATGAATAAATAATTTTTATCAGCAAAGGCAAAAACAAATGTTTCATCAAGCTCCCTTGTATTTGAAGTTAATTTGTATGTTGCATTTTCAAAAGTTTAAGAAATATTTTCAAAGCATAATGGGGAACTTCAGCATTTTTTGAATCGATTTAAAATGCTTCAAAATAAACAATAACATTTCAAAAGATTTCTAGGCGGTTTTGCTCTTTTATTATCTGCAATCAAAGCTCGCCTCCGAGATTTGGCGGGAAAAACGGTCCATTCTGGCACGAAATGGGTCTGATGTCATCTCTACCCAAACAGCAGAGAGCTTACATTTATTTCCTATTCACTGCTATAGACGTTTTGCTTTCCCCCCATATTTTCCGACTATCACATCAGATAAAATGTCTAAAAGATACAAGTACTATATTGTTCATAAATATGTTAATACAACTATAACTGCACCCGATATAGCCTTGAATTCAATATCCGTTTTGTTTTGAATATACAATATAAAGTCAGATTAGCAGCAAAAAATAATAGCCAGTTATTGTAAATTAAAATAGTTATTTTAGCATGTTCCTTCTTTTCTTTAATTACATGGAATTTATATTTTAAGAAACCAGTGTTCCCTTCATACCAATATCAGAAACTACTGTAAAAAACAACTTGGAATTCAATATCTGCTTTGTTTCGAAAAGAAGTATAAGGTGAGGTTCACGGCCAAAAGAAATAAGATATTTTAAAGCAAATAGTTAAATTTAATTATTTTTTTTCTCCGTTCCCACCACTTGAGGCTGTCCAACCTTCTTTGAGATTTAAAAAAAAAAGAGTACCATTGTAAATTAATTAGAATATCTTAAAAATAAGTTTATATTCATGACTTTTTTTATGATGAAATTTGTTTTATTTGTAGTGCAAGGAAATAATTTGCAGAATTAATTTTTGATGCAAAATAAATTTAGATTCAATGAATATATCCAAATCAAAATATGTCTTAAAAAAGTCAATCCTAGTTCAGTCGCATTTGGTCTTGTTTGAATATTATTATAAATTTACATAGGTTTCTTTATATAATTTATTTTAACCAGATTTCATAATTTTAATTTTTGTAATTACTATTAACCAGTATCTTAAAATTAATACTGGTACAAAGAAAATAATTTATATACTTCACAGCTTAGTAAAATAAAACTAAATAAAATAAAATTAATTTTTCAAGGGCACACTTGTGTGTAGGTATGCGAAAATTCACAGATAATGCAAAAGCAGGGTCTTAGTTTTTCACTCTTTCTTGTGCGACAGAAATTGCATCGTCTTCTCGGAATGTCAGAGGGCCTCTCTTCAATTTATCGCTGTCGTCTATTGTGTATAGTGCATAGTTTCTTTCTGGTTACTGAAAGTAATCAAGGGTAGGTCCGAAAAGTTTTTCTTCGTGAGATAATTTACAATTGGCAGAGTTTTTTTTTCAAATGTGCTTTCGCCCGCTTGAAATATATTGCCATCATTCTAGAATCATTCGTAGGAAAATTATCCTAACTTCCCTTGTACAAAACCAATAACCATTATGAAATTAAACATGAAATAGTAAAAAAAAGTCTAAAACTTCACTTCTAAAATGTAAGCTAATATAAACGCCTGAAATCAAAACATGCCACAAAAGTCGTGAAGCGGAAGTATGCAAAGAAGGGCAACGATGACGTCAAAATGTACTCGGCCAATGAGAGTGTGTTTCAGATTGCATAAACATTCCTGCTAATTCAATGATCTATTTAAGTAAATAAATTTTTATGCAAAATTTCACTTGCATATTTGAAATTAGAATGATTTTTTCTAGAAATATGATTTGCTTTCAAGCGTTTATAAAAAATGATGAAGTTCCACATTGTTTGCAATATCATCAGATACATTCATTTAGAAAAGGGGGGGGGGGAGAAGTTAGCTTTAAATTTGGAGATTTACACCTTAATTTATTTTGAAGCATGCTACCTTTGTTTCTTCACAATGAAGAAATCTGAATATTTAAGACGAAATAATGATTATTTTTCATAATGGCAGTTGTGAAACTAAGAAAATAAACATAAGCTTTACTGGATTTGCTTTCATAGAACCTATTAATTTTGGGAGTCTTTTGTAATTGTTTCAAAAATAGAAATGCCATTCAATGTCATCAACTAACTTAGCACCCCAGGAGCAGAATTATATCCAGTGTTTCACAACATGAACTCAAACAGTTGGAAATGTTCTGCAGGCAGTTTGTCCAACTTTGGCGGACCACAGTAAAATGCAAAATAGATAAAAAAAATACTAATTAACCAGTAGAAGCTTTATTACTCATTAATGACAAAACATTAGATTAAAATTAATTACTTAAAACAAAGGTATACATTCAGAATTTACAATTCTGTCAATGACTTTTGAAGTCAGATGCTGCGACATTAATGAGGAAGCATTGTTCACAAAATGTTTATGAAAATTTGACCCGTACATTGCGACAATGGTAGCTTTTAACAACTTTCTGACAGATTTATGGCCAGGTGGTGCACCATTGGAATAAATGAACATTCTTTTGGCAGTTGTTCCAACTGGTGCATCATCCCCATCAATTGCGGTGGTGTTTTTTAACAATTTTGTTGATTGTGGATCCCCACAATTCATAAATTGCTTCCAACACGGCAAAAGAAATATTAAATACTACAAATTTCACTAATCCGGGGATCTTTGATTCAAGCTCATTAATGGCTTTTTTTTAAGGATGAAATGTTCTTCAAAGACCCTGTTTGTTCTGCGACGTACATCACACTTTCTGCTTCTGGGCTCAGCATTTGGGAAGTTAACATGTTAACATCTAATATAATATGTACATTTCAGAGTATTACCTGTATGGAATATGTGGTTGTTTTTCAATCAAAGCAGTAATGACTCTCCCTAATGTCAGTAGACTCTGATTAATGTTACCTAAATATGAAACATATTTGAATAAGAGTAATCTTAATTCATATCAATATATATATATTTAAGGAGAAAAAAATGTCAAGTATTTTACCTGCTTCTCGAGCCCTTTTATCAATGGCACCTGATCGTCCAACATTTTCACTTCCAGCAAGATCCACCTAATCAAATAAGAAAATCTTTGGTTATTTTCATAAAATGCCACAATTTCAATACCGTGAAAATGAACTTTAGGGTCTGCTCTGTTAAATTTTAGAGCAAAAGTGTCAAGTTTAATCAGCCGTTTTTACCTAATCTATTGCATTCTTACTACATACTGATATTAATAACACTCAGATAACAAAGAAAATAATTATAATTTTTATTTTCTAAGCTAATTGAAAAAAAAAAAACTTTACAGCTATTCCTTGTATAAAGAAGGTGAAGTTAATTTAGGTATTTAATGATTCTTTTGAGTTTATAAAATAAAACCAAGCAGATGGGGTGGTCACAACAATTTTGACACCTAAAGTGGTCTCTCATTGCTCTTGCCTACACAGATTGTAGAATTTGGGAATACTTTTGAAATTCCCTATATAACTCACCTTAAAGAGTACATTTTACGGTAGAAGCAAATACTTACAGACAATGTTAGGTTCACACAATTGACAGCACTGGTAAAAGCGTGCATCGCTGTATTTATATTTTTGTTTTAAGAGTTGTGAACCTGGCATTCTTTACTGAAGTTTGTGTTCCGATGTAAAAAATTCTAAAAAGAATGCATTTGTGAATTCTCGAAGAATGCTTTTCTAAAATAAAATGTTCGTAATGTTTTGTGAAAGAGTTATTTTTTTGATTGAAGCTACTTTCTGCTGAGCCGGGGACTCAAGAGTATGTTTATTTAACTCTTGTGCATTAATATCTTGACTTTTTTTAGAAGGTGAAAACGATTAAATTTAGCAGAGATTTCGGTGAAATCTTGGTTTGCTCCAACAGCCAACTTAATAGCAACTTGATGCTGATTTCAGTATAGAAATAGAGTTAACACATCTTAAGAAGGTGTTTTCTCACCAAATTCTCACCTTATAGCGGGTGAATTTTTGCAATTTGAGCGCAAAATCGCACAAACTTCAAAATCGCATGTGCATCCAATGTGCACAAAATTAATTTAGTCGTTTTCCACTTAAGATGTGTTAATATCATCAATAATTGCAATACAATGATAAATTTGCAACTGCTGGCAATATTTAACATAAAAGACTAACTATGCTGTTCAAAAGAATTTTACTGAGCCTACTCTGTGTCACAATACAAATCGTTTAAAAAAAAAAATGCATAAATGAATATTTTTACTAAAGGTAACTATTAAATGTTGCAATAGTGTTTGAACTAATTTTCACTAAATATGATATTTATAGCAAATATCCAGACCTGGATCAAACCAGGGTGGTTTAAACTGTGAGTCATAGAGAAAACTTTTAGGGTTAGAAAAACTTTTGCAAAGTTTTCTTGTTTTAAACTCCTCAACATTTGAAAGCAAAACTAGATTAAAAAATCGTCTTGGATTGCAAGATTTTATTACAGCTACTTTAATTTAATTTATTTTTTAAATTCGTTTTCAAATTTTGGGGTTGTGGTAAAATCATTTTATAAAAATGAAAATCATGTGAAATTTCTCCCAACCTTAAATGGGGTCGTCAGTAGAAAAGGTTCAAGAAACTCTGTTCTAAACTCAATGAGCTTTCAATTTCGTGGATTTGGGTGTGTTTTCCCCCCCCTTCCAATCATCACCAGCCTGTCACCCATTACTTTTCTGATCACATGGCCTTCTCCTTGGCTCCTGCCTTCATAACACGTGTTGCTTGTAATATTTACCAAAATGTGATAATCATTTTAAAATAAAACCACTGGATAAATTCTAGATTTATTTATTTAACATGTATAAGTAAAAAAGCGGAGATAATTTGTTTGGACACCTGTTCCTTTATTTTTTTAAATAACTAGCTTTCTTGCAATTTATGAAAGGTTATGAGTTGCGAGGCCTACAAATTATTCTAAAGATAAGATTGATTCCATACTAAATTCAATATTATATGGCATGCATGTTTGCTCTTTTAACTGGCCTAATATATTAAACTTGTTTCAGTAAAAGCCAAAAGAAGGAAGGATGGTGTGGCCAAATTACAAACTTTTGCGGAAGTGCAACACTTATTTGACCAGTAAAAAGGTTTGATCCAAAATCTGTGACATGACCCCATCTTTATTGACCCAATAAAGTGTCTATATACTGTTATATTTAGGAAACACCAACTCTATGCGAGTTCTTGCTGGCAGTTAAAAATTCATTGCTGAAATTTTGGGAATGCACACGTTAAATTTTTAAATTCTCCACAATTTTGCTTTGCAAATTCCAAGCTACAATAAGAAATGAAATTTGTTTTTCAAAATTGTAGAACCCTTTTTTAGAGAAATTTGATCCTTTTATTTAAAATAGTTTTTACATATTACTTTGCTGAAAAAAATATAAATATACAAACTAACATACCAAGTTCAGTTTTCCTGTTTTTAGCAATTCTTCCCCTTCCACGGTATTTTCCTTAATATGAACAGTCACAGAAAAAACCGTGTGACTACGACTAGAAGATTCATTCAACTTTGTTGCAGCAGTTTGTCTTCTGGTCGTACCTTTCTCCAAAATAGCATAAACCTCATCTTTATTATTCACCAGAATTTCCTCTAAGCCTTGGATGATTACAGAACCCTAGTTCATAAAAATGAGCAATATTTAAAAAAGGAAAATAATTTGTATGAATCATATAACATGTATATAAAGTAAATTTATGACTAAAAGCTCCCTGCTTTTGCAATATTGTCATTAAAAAGTCATTTTAAGCAAATTTTGCAACTATTATTTCAGTTAATAAGAATACCAAAACATAAAATAGTGTTCTTATGATTTTAATTTGTTAAAAGAAATTTTAAAGTAAGTTCAGTGCTTGCAGCTCAGTTGTATGTCTTGGAATATTTTTCAGGGATTTGGAAAGTTTTTCCATTTGCGATCCATTATTGGGTGGAAAAATTTTAATAGCTCCATTTCTTTCAGAAGAATTTTGCAGCACAAAAATTGGATCACAAATAAGAAAATAAACGATTAATTATAGATAATAAAAATTAGTTATTTAGCAAATTTTAATGAAACCTTGTAAGCCAACAGGATTTTCTCAACTATTTTTTATTATGTTATTTACTTGTAACTCCAATATTTTTCTATATGACTCCATCTGTGATCAGGATCCACAGTTTAAGGAGTTCTGGTCTATGATGTTACATTGTTTTCTTTGCTTAGAATAATCTGTTGAAATGCCACTTAGTGTTTGGAATAGCTAAAAGTTAAATATAATTAAGTATTAAAAATACAAAGTATCAGAAGTCCAGAACAAACCATTCTCTCTACTAGTTTCACAATTATTAATTTCCTTAACTCAAAATATAGAACTGAAAGAATATTTCTACAATGATTTTCTTAATGTTGAATATATTAAACTATAGATATCAAGTTTAAAAACTCAGATAAATTGACAATCTGTGAGAGGTAAAAATGCCATTAAATAGAGGCTCTTCATAGCTTTTGTATTTGTACAAAAGAAAAACTGTATGAAGGAAAAGTTCAGTAATTTGATCAACTATTTCATTTCAATTGAACCCCACAGACAGTTTAACAGCCAAGGCATCATTCTCAAACCTAAGTTCAGACAGGGGAAGAAAAAAAAGGAAGTTTACCACAGAGCTTATTTGATAATACAGTGATAAACTTAAGAGTCTCCGAAATAATAATAATAAAAAAAAAATTAAAAATTTACAACTCCAATTCAGATCTTATCTTTGACAGAAAGGGCAAAAAAAAATCAGAAATAAGCATTAAACTGTTGCATTTAGCTTAAAAAAAAAAAAAAAACCTCAAATATATCAAAAATGCAAAGGAAAAAATATTTACAACACAAAAAAAAGTGATTTTATGAAGACATATAATATTAGAATAATTTGTATTCAGTTTTGAATAGTATGAAAGAATTAAAGCAAAATACACCATTTCAAAATAGACCGTTTCAAGTTTAAAATTGCACATTAAGAGCAATTTCAAAGACAAAATATAATAAAGTAATGACAATACTCCAAAATTGTATATAGGGGAAATTAGGGATACATGAATGACCCTACGTGATTTTCTCAGATTGCGAGATAATTGGTAATTGGCATGGGCCATTTTTATATGATCTTTGGTCACATGGTCTATTGGAGCAGATTTTCATTCCAATTTGAAAAGCCATCATAATCGTGCATAAGTATTGTATAGCAAAGGATTCGGAAACTCTCTGCACTTTTGAGCATGGGCTGGGTATTTTCATCAAAATAGGGGAAGAGTGAAGAATGAAAGGGTGATGTTTACATTTTACTGAGTGTGATCTAACAAAGAACTCCGGAAATGAGCTCATATGACTCATTGCCTGACAACCCTTACCGGTGTAAAATCGTCCAAAAGTGGTAGTCTCGGAATCCATTGCTGAACAGCAAGTATGTTTTTGAGGATCCAAAAGTAAATTTTCACCTTTTCATCCCTCAGCGGATAGGGAGTTTACTAATGAAGATATGATGAATTAAAATATTTCTGTGTTTGAAGCATACTTCTAGGTATAATTTGATGTAAGATGTTATGCAGTATCTTAATTCTAAGTGGTTTAGTGTTTCGATTATTTGGAAAAGGTCAAGTTAGGGGTACTTGACCCTATCAAAAGTTATTGCAGCTTCGATGCCGTAGCCGACCAAAGCCCATTTTGTGGTTGGGATCAGTTTTCTGGTTTGTTGAGTTTGTCGGCAATATGGCAACTCAAATATAGAGAATAATTATTTAAAAATTGTTTGTTAGTAATTATTTAACGAATAAAATTTCTTTTTAAAATGATATTTCAAATAGTGCAAATAATTATTTTAGTAAGAATTTGAAAAAGAAATGAAATTTAATAAATCTATTTTATCCTTGTCTGAAAAAAGAAAGATTTATATATTATTTTAATAAAAATATTTTGTTTGAACTATGTCATCATTTGGTTTTATTTAATGTTTCGACATTTCTGTTGAGTTCATCTTTCCTTCTTGATATGAATTTTCTTCTAAAATATATTAGTATGCTTTTGCTTTTCTTTAAACATTAGAACTGAGCAAGTCTAGTAAGCTTCTCAATTTCTTGTTTTGTACAACATTTTTTTATTCTTTTGCTATTTGTTCCCCCCCCCCCAAATGTGGCAATTCAGAAAATTAAAGAGCGTAAAATTCCCTACAAATACATGCCTCTATGTTTCTACTATCTTTAATAGCTTTCGAGAAATGGGTCTCAACGTTTGCTGCCATCTTGGATTTTATCCCTCTTTAGTTTTTCTTGAATATCTCGAAAACTACTTAATTTTCAAATCACACATGATACAACAAATTAAAAAGCGTAAAATTCCCTACAAAAGTGTGCTATTATTCTGTTCTAGTTTTAATAGTTTCTAAGATAATGGGCTTCAAATTTTTCTATCATTTTGGATTTCATTTCTCCCCTCTTTTCTAGTTTTTTTTTTGAATATCTCAGAAACTATTAAAACTAGAAGAAAAATAAAAGCATTTATTTGTAGGGAATTTTATGATCATTAATTTGTTGTATTACATATAATTGAAAATCAAATAGTTTTTGAGATATACAAAAAATACTAAAAAAAAAAAAAGGGGGGGGGGGGATGAAATCAAAGATGGTGGTGTGAGATCCCCCCATCAGAGCAGGAGATTTTTAGTTTGTTCATCAGGGGCACCTCACGAGCATGTGTACCAATTTTCAAAACTATATGATTTAATATATTTTCATCCCCATTTTGGGCCTTCGTTGACTGGACTATAAGAGTTATCTTAATATGTGTTGACACCTCTAGGTCTATCTAGCGCTGGATTCCTTCCCATTATTCTTTTCTTGATGGATCCGGTAAACAAAGCTTTATGACAATAATTTCGATTTATAGTATTCAATGTCTGGGGAAACTAAAAAAGAAGGATGTTTTCTTTTCCCTTCTCGAGAAAATTAAGCACTTTTAAGGACCTTTTTTTTTCTTTCAAAATTAAGCACTTTTACGCACCCTGTATCTGAATTTCAGGTACATACAAATTATCAAAAGAATTTAAGTACGTTGGGTCAAGTATCCCTAAGGTTAGGAATACTTGATCCTACATGATTTCATGAAATGTTTATTTTATGATTAAATGAGATATCAATTTAGCATAAGTATGTATCACATTCTTAAAAACAAATCTTCTTATGATACTATAAATTGGAATATCTGAGAAATATAAGAAAAAGGAAAAGTAGAGTCAAGTATCCATAATTTCCACTACAGGTTCTTTTTTTTAAAACCGACAGTACTTAGAGCCTTATGTAGCTCGACTATCAGCTGAAATGCCACCAAATTTGGTCGTGTGACTAATGGCTGTATAAAAAGAAATCAGCTCTGAAAGTCGCCGATAGGGAGAAATGAGGTGCCTTTGTAGTCTACACAACTGAGAATTAGGCAAATGAAAAACAATGAATAAATTTCAATGCAAAACTGCTTTAATACTGCCCCAAAGGGTTACAGAGATGAAATTACAATGCACCATAGCACCAAACCTCTTTCAGTGTGGCCACCCTTCTTGTGGACCACACATTGCATTCTGTACACAACATTCTTGACGGCCGAAAGTAACGTGTCACTAGGAACGCTCAGCACAGCCCATAATATGTTGTTCTTTAAGACTGTCAACGTTGGGACCCCACCAAGATAAACCTTAGACTTCAAATAACCACACAGGAAAAAGTTGCATAAGGTTAGATCCAGGGAGAATGGACATGGAGAATGTTGTTCCACGAGAAGGGCAGTCACACTGAAGGATCATCACATGCCTTCGCTGAGGAAGTAATTTTATTGAATGAAGAACTAGGGTGCACAGTAATTTCATCTATGTAACCCTTTGGGGCATTTCATATGCTGTATTAAAGCAGCTTTGCACTGAAATTTCTTCTTTGTTACTCATTTTCCTAATTCACAGTTGTGCAGACTACAACAGCGCCACATTTTCCCTATAGGCGAATTTCGGAACTCCCTTTTTTTTATATTACAGAATATTTTAGCCATGTCCTAATTAGACCCCCTACCAAATTTGGTGGCATTTCAGCTGATAAATTGAAGTATAGAAGGCTATGAGTACTGTCAGTTTAAAAAAAATCACCCTGTAGACATGATGAGTGAAATGCCAGAATATGTAACATCCAGCTCAAAGGAATACAAATGCAACAGGGAGAAAAGGACAACTATATGATTATTACAACTTAATAGTCTATTAGGAAGAAACCATTGCCACATTCTTAAAATATTATTTCCCCTTTTTTCCCCTGGATAATAGGAGAGAATAGTTTCACCAAATTTAGAATAACTGTTAAATGTTACCAAAGTAAAAGATGTTCACAGAAATTATGTCAGTAATACATCTAAAGATTATAGAAAATCTTTTATTTTTTTTTATCATTAAGCATTCAATAAAAATTTCATCTTACTGAAATCAACAGTGTTTAATTATGAGTCAATAATACATACTGTTCAATGTGGCTTCATTTTTGGAAATAAAAAAAATTATGACTCTGTTCCAGAAAGAGATCGTATCTCAAACCCAAGCTACAATTTAATATTTCTGTATCCATCATTGAGTAGATTACATTCAAATTTTTATATACACATGTATAAGATATTACAGTTTTAATAGTATTTGTTAGTAACTAAGCTTACATAAATGTTTCTTTATAAACAAACTGCAAGTCTTTAAGAGAGTAGTTTCACTAGTGAATAAAACTAAGACAGAATTATTTTTCTTAAAAATAGAAACAGCCAGTCAGCTGATTTATCTTTAAATTTAATTTAAAACATATGCACAATGTAACAAAAATGCTCCTGTTTACTAATATTTCAAAGATTTACAAGTTACTTGAAAAAAACTTTGTATCAAAATATTATAAATATATTGAGATCATGAAATAGAAATTTTATATATAAAAAAAAAAACAAGACACACCTTTCGATTTGAATCTTCATACAAGCGCAATCTAAAAAGTTCATTAGAACTCAACAGATCAAATAGTTCTTCATTGTAAAGTTCCAGGAAAGATACCCGGACAGAGAATTCCACATTTTCTTCTTTATTCAGCTCTTCAAATAGCTGATGCAATGAACGTGGAATAATCCCGGCTCCAGGATCCTACCGAAAATTATATTATGCATTAACAAATTAAACATATTTTACTTCTACCACAATAATTTAAGTATACTTTTTATTAGTCTTGGAATAATATTCATTTGGTTTTTAAAGAAATTACCTAACAATGAATGTTTGTAGTTCATTTTACAGTAAAGGAATCTCAACTGTAGCCTTTATTGAAAGCTGAAAAATGGAGTCAATTCATGCTCAGATGATGCAAATAAAATACGATGTGGCAATTTAATTTTGAGATCCACTGTGCATCTTGGAAGAGAAAAAGTATAAAATAGCATGCAGTTAAATGAAATGCACAACTACTTTATTCTAGTGACTATGATGCCATGTGAATTGAATCCATTAGCTTGAAATTATAGGATGCACCAATCCAGGAGATATTGCAAAAGTAATCATTTCCAAAACATGAATTATGGTGAAGCAATATTGATAGAGATATATTAATTCATCATAGATTTTTAACACAAGGATTTCAATTTAAAAAATACAAAAAGTAATTTGATACTAAGCACTAATATTCAGTATTTTAAATTAGAGTTCTAATATATTAAAGATCAAACTTGGGACAGTTAAGGAAAATTCAGTAGAATTTACAATAATTTCAAAGATATGAAATAAAGGCATGTCTGCTCAATTGCAAAATTAAAATTGAAGAGTTATTTCATGATGAAATAAGAAACAAAATATTGAAACATACATCTTCCCAAGAACAGCCTGCATTACTTCGTTCGCCTTCCATTGTATAGGTTTTTCCAGTCCCTGTTTGACCATACCTATAGAAAATTCATGAATAGTACTTTATAATACACTAATTGAATGCATCATTTAGAGAAGGCATTATTCAAGATATATTAATTCTTCTGTAGCTTATAAAATTTCAGCATTCTAACTAAACTTATAAGTAGTTAATAATTACTAAAGCCGATGTGATTGTTTGTTGGCTATACAAGACAGAAAATTGGAACTAGAACTATCGCAGATATACTTTGGAGAGTAGCACTGTGCACTTTGAAAGAGTTTAATTAATTGGAAATAAATTGATTTTCTTCGGCAATAGCTTTAGAACAACTGATCACGAGTAAACAATTTCTACACTATGCTAAAATTTGGAAAAATTATCTGTCTAATGATACCAGTGAGATTTTTCCTATGATTTTAACGGATTTTTCAAAATTCATTTTTAAATATAACATGGCTACAGTTATAAAAAAATTGCAATTTTTTTCAACGCCAGTATCCTATTAGCATAAGATGCTCCATAATATTGAACAACATTGTACATGTTGTACTAATATGATATCTATGTTGTTGTTGTTTTTGACTTAACATAACATAATAACTTGATAAAAGCAACAAAATACCAAAAATAGTATTGAAAGTTTTATTTTAAACCTAAAAATGATGTCTCAATGAAATGAACTGTACAGAAGATAAGAATTATGAATATCTATAATAGAATTATGCAGGAATTTCTGTGATGCTGGGAGGAGAATCTTTTCGCATGGGTTCAATATTTTGAAAATGACTTTGTTGGGGGGCTCTTTCAGAATGTGCCTTTCTCGAGGGGGTAAGAAAATTTCACCATGGGATTCCTCGTTTCAAAGACCAGGAAGTTAGTATCTTTTGATACACGAGTTATATTTTTCATGCTTTCATTTTTTTCAAAAGGGTTCTTTCTTTTTCATATTTAAAAAGGCTCAGTCTACTTAAAGGTTTGAATTTGTAGTGCATGCTATTGCTAATGTTTTCTTTTAGCAATTTTTTTTTTTGTTGTATTTGGCAATGCATTTTCTTCTGTTAGTGGATTTTTCATTATATTTACTTGGACAAAATGAAAGTAATTGTTGAAAGTAAAGTTATTAACAAAACGAAAGTTAGTGTCAATTGTTTGATCGGTTCTGTTCTTCATGCTTTTTTTATTTATTTCTTAAGCACTCTGCCAATGTGCATGAGATTTTCTACTACTTAGTAAATCTGTGACAATGAGATCGGAGATATTGTTGGCAGGCCAAAAGTCTTAGACTGGCACAAATCTTCTAGTTAATGATAAAAAGCAAACTACTCTTGAGTATGATGAAATGTTCTGCATTCCACAAGTTAAAAGCCTAAACTTATACTCTGGAAAAACAAAAAAATAATTTAGCTATTCCCCTTAATGACTGCCAGACATCATATACATTCACAGAGAAAAAAAATGTGAAATATATAAATTTTGACAGCATTTTGGAAAATTCATCTCACAGTAATCATATAGTTATATTTCATGAACGACAAGCTTTGAATAGTATCTGGTTTCCCATAGAGCTCATTACAGGGATGGTGATAAATACTGTGTGTTGACACATACACACAAACCCTAACTACTACCCCCTAAGTTTAGTTATAAGAGATGGATTCTCATTAATTAGATGTAAAATGTTTCATGTTACATTCATAGAGATGTAAAATTTTATTTTATACCAGTTCATTTAAAACTGTAGTTGCTAGTGACTATTATGATCCAAAAAAATATTACACAAATACTGCACTTTTGATAGAAAAAAATGGCCAATAAAATTACCTGCAGAATTTTAAAACTAAAATGCGTATTAAAAAAATTTTAATTCACCAAGTTTTCTTATAATCGGTCTTTTTTAAAGTACTATATATATTATAAATACACAACTGCAAATGGTAACAATAATTATGAAAAGATCAGTTTCACATACGCAAAAACAGTGCAGTTATATCCATTAAGAACTTCTTGTATGAGCGGCCCAACAACTGCTTTGTAAACATGGATCTGAAAATCAGAAAACCAATCAGTTATAAATGACAAATAATGAAAATATTTTTATAACTATGGTATAAAAAAATGAAATATGAATGACAAACGTACTTGTTTAGCATCTGGGGGAAACACTTTATCAAAAAAGAATTCTCGATTAGTAGTTCTATCTTTAATCAAAATTTCCTTCTTATCTGGTATAACCTCTACCACAGATGGTGAGCCTTGTCTCCTTTCAATATTGTTCAATGGTCTGAACAAAAAGAAATATAAAAAAAAAAACATAATTAAAAAGGAACATGTAAATATGATAATCTCCACATCCGAGTTTAAAAGTATTTAGACACTCTTTTCCCCAGATAATCCAACCTAAACATTTAAATTTAAAGTTGATGCATTTAAATATCTTGGTCATTCCAGTGAAAAGGGTACATTTGATGTTTCAAAAGTTATTTTTTTTCTTTTCCAAATCAAGCAATTTTGTAACGGATCACATTATATTCGAACCATGCTAATGGATCAGTCGCGGAACTACGGAACGTGTTGACCTAGCATCCTTTGACAGGTTTGGTTCGAGTAACCTTGGTTTCCGTTTTAGGCAGGTGCTGCATGATGGGAAATCAATGCTGAACTGAATGCCGCACGGGAAATCGCTGTGGTAGAACTGAAATGAGGTGGAGTTGGACGTCACTTTCGGGTATATAAGCCTGTGGAAGAGTGAGGGAAAGCAGTACCAGTATCAGTCTCGGTGTCTTCTTGAGTGGTTTGAGTAGGTGTGCATCGTTGGGGCAGTAGAGGCCGGTCAAACTCAGATGTATTAGAATTGTCCAGTGTTCCCAGCGTGTCCGTTCCGGGATGTGCCGACTGACAGCCATGTGTCTGCCGTCTCATTCGACCACTTCTGTGAGATGAATTCATGATGTTTTTCTTAAAGTTTTATATCATTTGTGTTTCTTCTATGATTGCACTCATGTGTTCCTTTCTTGAGTCCTAGCGACCACCGTATCTAGGCCTAACCCCGTTGCTGATGTGTTCAGGAGAATCGCTGCTTGGTATCCAGTATTGGAATTGAGTCAACAATGAGAGCGAGATGAACTCTGACTGTGAAGTTCATTGTTTTGCCTCACCATGAACAAGAGTCTGCATATCTTCAAGGAGGTTTTCTTCTGCAAATGTCATGGATGTTATTTGTCGAACTCCTGGGTATTGAACAAGAAGACGGTGTAATGTCGGGACTACATTGAATGTGTGTCGTCGTTTTCCTCATGCCTATAGCAGATCATTTTTCCTAATTTTTTTTGTGTGTTTAATAAACTTGTGTTTTGAACCTAACCTGAACCTAAGTCGTGACCAGTAAGGACATGTCACAATTTACCTAAAATTAATGTCAAATAATAGCAAAAAAATTAAATTTATCTCTATTGTAAAAATTAATTAGCTAAACTTAGCATTAATAATCTATTTTCATAGTTTTTTTTTATTGCTAATGGGAGATTTTGTCCAGTCCGTTACACACGTAAATACTGCATTAGATTACAAAAATACAAATAAATGAGCATTTATTTCATATAAATGCAGTAAAATTTCCAAGATAGATGTATCTTTACATTTTAATGTTATTTTTTGTACTCAAAAATGTAAAATTTGAAAAATTCTGCGCAAAAATTAGCCTAGTACATCAACAGTTAAATAAAATTAGAACTATATTGGGCTGGGTACAAATTGCATAGTTCTAAACAGATTAAAGCCCTAATTCAAAATGTTTCGATTTTTTACTTAAAATTATAATAAAAACACTTCTGTAACAGAGTAGACATACCAGTAACATAGTGGACACAGCTGTTATACATAGGACTAATATGCAAGTTAAAATACAAAGAAAACAACATTTTACTTTTATAAATTCTGAATTAAATTCAATTTTTACATAAATAACTTAATCTGCTTTAGAAACATTAATAGCATATGGAAATTCATAATATAAATGTCCACTTCTCAATTTTAACTTGGGGGTTTAGACGAGATTTGAAATTTTATCACAAAAAATCCTCCTTAATAGTTTTCAATATTTTTTCTTCATTTATTTACTATTATTAAACTCATCACTTTAACTTCGTTGTCTTCTTCGATATTTTGAACTATGACAACATATCTATAAGTTAAATTTCTTGGTCTGACACTCTGAAATTTAATGAGCACGTCTGCACTTTTTTTTTCACTTCCTTCTTTACTGCTCTTGGCTACAGATTCAATTTCTTAATATGCTATTAGATACAAGTTTATAATTGTACAATTCTCTAACATCGTAAAAAGTTGATTAGAATTGGAAACATTTTTTAGAAGCTACTAATATATCAGCTATTCATTTTAATGCTGCACCTTTTCCATAGTTTGCATCAACAAAGTTTAATGTTACCCACTTAAGTATTTTGACATGTATATATCAAAAACAAGTACTTTGGTATTTCTGTTTGTACTGATTGCAATGATAATTTTTTTAAAAAAATGAACTACTTTTAAAGTATATTAATTTTTCATCATATTTAAAACTGGCTCGAAATGAGTTTAGACAGCAGAAGGCCCATGTTCCAAATTCAAAGAAATGGTGCAAAATGGAACTGACTTTTGTTTTGCTACATATAAAACCCGAATGAAGATACCTGGTTTCTTGAACCACCAAAAAGATGGCTTTGTACCTTTACACAAAGTTTGCAATTATAATTTTCACTGAAATCAATGTGAATTTGTCGTTCTCGATAACAGTTTTGTCATCCCGAGTTGCTTTCTTTAGGCTCTCTCTCTCTCTCTTCTCATCAATTTTTTTTTAAATTCATAAATATAATTTATATTTAAAATATTCATAAAATATTATTACAAAAATGTTAAATTATATTATATATTATAGAACATACTGATCAGAAAATACTATGTGTACTTTTCAAAACTGTTTAAGCTTAGTAACTTATGTCATTAAATTCTGTCCACTCTGTTATACAAGGAGTGTAATAGAGTGGACAATTAAAGTTTAAAAGAGGCTTTTCTAATCATAAAAAGCAAAAATGACAATTAAGAAACTAATATAAAATGAAAAAATAATTCTAAAGTTACTACTTTGTATGGAATGTCAGGGAAAAATATTATTTTTTTTATTATTAATATATATAACATAGTAGATATTCTGTAACTCACATTAACTATCAGCAGGAGTGGTGCCAGAGGGGGGGGGGCAGACCCCCCATTGTGGAAAAAATTTGTACGGGGTATTCAACTGTAGTTGATAAATAATAATCTGGCGAAAATTTGAGACCAATTTCATTACACTTGTCCCCCCTGTCGGGCAAACTCTAGTGCCATACCCGACTATCAGAAAAAAAGAATCAATCTTTCCATGTTTGGTGACTGTTGAATCTAAAACAGCCAACTAAACATGAAAGTTGTGCTACTTAAGCATCTCAAAGCATTAACAGATTCCATCTAATTTTTATTTTTGAAATGGCTGTAACAGAGTGGACAAACCAAAACACACAAAATGTTGAGATATTAACAAGTAAAAAATTTTTTCATGAAAGAGATGCTACAAATTTGATATTTTGCATTGTTATAGTAATTGAATCATTCTGAAATAACTCTTTAATCCTTACTGATTTGAAGCTGGGACATCAAGATTTTCCCTTGTTGTTCCAAATAAAAATTTTTTAACACCTTCCTAAATCATCCAAGTCAAAATAAAAAATATCTGATTATACAGAATTAAATGAAGAATAAATAGAAAAATATAATTAATTACTAGTAATTATGAAATTTTCTTTAAAAAAATTCCAAAATGTCAGACTTGATTTGTACCATTTACGTTGGAATGACCCATATATATACAGCATTTCACAATGTTATTTTTTAGGAAGGTGTGTGTGTGTGCAGGTTTTGAAAATGCTAATACATGGAATTTTGAATAAATTTTTGATAGTCCATTAGTTGCAATTTTTTTCAGTTTAGATTACAGTTTCAGCAAGGTTGATTTTTCATGCACTGAAAAAGAATTTATGGTATTCATTTATTTGGGAAATTTTGTTTTCACCAAGTCTAAAGGAATTAATTCTCAATGTAAATTAAATAATAAAATTACATAAATATATATATTTTTAAAATGACAATTCTAATACGAAACAAAAAACTTTCCCAGAAAACTGAATATATAAAAAAAATTCCCTTATTATATTCCAAGCTATTTCGGCCAAGAAAAAGTTTGTCAACGAATTTTGCCTCTAAACAATGTTTTTTTCCTTCAAAAAAAATATTACATGCAAATTAATAACAAAAAATTAAATTAAGATATTTGGTAATTTTTTTAAACAGTGCCAACCTTAATTTTCATGAACTAATTTTATTTCATAATGTTAATCATGACAGGTATGTGAATTACTCAATCCAAGTTCTGGAAACTTGAAAATTCATCTACACAAGACCATTAGAGATTGAGGGCTTTAATTTAAGAATTCTTAGCATAGTGAGTAACTAAAATGTAATTTTTTTTTTTGCAGATAAAAAATTAAGCACCCTATTGCTACAAAAATAATAATTAAAAAAAAAAAAAAAAAAAAAAAAAAAAAAAAAAAAAAAAAAAAAAACCAATTCAATTCAACAACTTTTAAGAATAGCAGTGATGGTAATCCCTCTTCCACTTCCCAGAAGTTTTCTTTTTTTGTTATGGCTGATTTTCTTTTCTTCCAATTTTCTGTAGAATAGACACTTTGTTATCTGTTTACGGTAATTATGATTTGTATTTAATATTGCAATTTCTCTTTAAAGTTTAACTTTAAGAGAAATTGCCAACATTCTAGAATAAAATAATTCCCATTGAGAATTAATTATCAAATGTATTTAATAATTTTTACATTTACTCCTTATACATCAGTTCAATAATAGAATAAAATTAACATTCATTATATTTATCTACTGTAGGTATTATAGGAAAAAATGTATTTAAGGCAGCTGAATAAGGATAGCTATTGAGGCCAAGGAAACATCTAAGGATTGTAATTGAGGTCTCCTAGACTTACGACTGAGTTCCATTCTGACTATCAGGTCATAACTTGAACTTATATTTTTCGATACTATTTTCATTAAAATGAATTATAAAAATTATACATAAAACACAAAAGTTCAATCTATGTACTGTAAACAAAAGTACAAATTGAAATTACGTTTTATTTTAAAATTTATTTTTTGTGTCATAAGTTGAGGTAAAGGTGTATAATATAGGGTCAGGTGGGGTAAAAATGGGTAGAAAATACCCTATTTTTAGCTTTTCACTTAAAAAGTATAATCAAAATATTACTTTTTAAACCTTTTTTTTTTTTTTTTTTCTATACATTATACATCTTAAGAGTAAAATTAAGTAAGTTTCATTAATAATTTGATACATATATGTTTGCTGGGAGATAGATTTTAACCATATGTTTTGTAAACCCATTTTACCCCACACAGGTGAAAATGGATATACTGTGGGGTAAAATGGGTTATGCAAATCTGATACAGTAGTAAATGTTAAAAAAATAAATTATTTGTTGCAGTACAGTGATACAATAACAGTAAGTCCGATTTAAAAAATGTTTTTTATTACTTTATTTAAAAAGGCTCAAATTATAAAGTAAATTTGGCAAAAGATAAAATGTTTTTTCCCCCAACATATGATTCAGTATATCTGTTATTCCTAAAAAAATTAATGATTTATGTTATTAAATTGTGGCTCATTCAAAATTGTTATTATTTGATCATCTTCGATATAATCTGCATCATCTACAGCCAGAAAAATGAAAGTTGCCCATCCTAAATTTCTCAAATATTTCATTTTATAGGAAGCTCCTTCAACAGCTATAATTTTGCCAATGAATTCTGGCTTGCTTTTCCCCCTCAAATATAATGCTTTTACCCAGGCATCTACTGTTAGACTTTGTCTCACATCTGTATTTTCAGTAATATTTCCAGATAGCTTCTGCAAGGAAATTACATTGCTATTTTCTCTTTCAATTTTTAACCTTTCTATTACATCTCCACTTGTTAAAATTTCACCTGCACTTGTCTGCACACATTTAAATTTTTGCTTTAAATTATTCATGTATACAGTTGTGAAATTTGAAGTTTTTGGCAATATTGCTGACAATTTTCCTCATTTCAAAACTTGGTTATGTTGAAGAAATTGTTCTTTGTGATCTACACTCTTGAGATGGAAACAAAAGCAGGTTCTGAGAACTTGAAGGCATATCAGAAAAAAACAGAAACATCTGGTTGCAAACTTTTGGCATCTGCCAAAGAAAGTGCTATTTTGTGTGGAATTGCTTTCAGGTTTTTAACTATACACTTTAGATCCCCCTGATAACATCTTGCCATAAATTTTAAAAATTAAACAATTATGCTCTCCTCTTCATAGAGAAAACTGGTAATTTTTCCGATCCTTTATGTGCAGATTTTAAAAACTAGTTATGATATGAAATATTTATATTTCATTAATTTTCAATCTATCATAAATGAATTATTTATTTAAAGAAAAAAATCATGCTGTATCTATCATACACAAGATGCAGAATGTTAAGCCTAACCATATACCCATTTTCTAAATAGGAGATTAAAAAAAGAGGCCCCCCCCCCCCCTTAGCTGCAAGTTGAAGCAGCAGTAGAAATGTCCAAAAAAAGATATATTATGCCACTATAATAAGAATTCCTCAATAATTTAGTCCTAGCAGTGAAAGTTAGAACACATAATATATAACATAAGCTTGCCCACTTCAGCTTAATGCGTTGGCACTCACTTATAAAGAAACTGTAAAAAAAAAAAAAAAAATGTCAGTTGAGAAATGGAAGTCAGAAGAGCTATATAATATCAACTCAAAAACACTACAAATATATAATTAAAAACCTGTTGTTTTATGAGCCATATATTTTGACTAGACCCATTTTACCCCACCTGATCCTATACATATATTGTATCATACCACAAAATCACAATGTACCTTATGTTATGCTACTTCTTCCTTTAACTAATCCGATATACCTATCAAAAAGAAAGAATGTAAGAACCTAACAAAGTGAGACATTTCTCCTTCCCCCCAATATTGAATATCATAAACAATATGATCAATAGAAATAATGTTCCATTAAATTCTTAAAATGCAACAAACATAATTATTAGATTTCATGCACTTTAAATGAATTTTAAAAGTTCATTGAAACAATTAGATTAAGTTTTTAAAGTATCTATTTTCAATAACAACATATAAATATTAAAACAGATCTGTAACAAATGCTAAATATAATAATTTTATATAATCTTAGTAAAGAAACCTGATGTAGACTCTCATTTAGAAACCACACATAAAAAGTTTTTACGAGCATATTACAAATTTTAGACACATCTCTACTTTCATTTTATTAAATTTCCCAACATCTCCTAAGTGGTTAATCATATACTGAGAAATTAAACTTTTAAATCATTAAGTCAGAGAACTATTTAATAAACTACTTATGGTTCTAATCATAATAAAAAGTCTTGAGATGAATAAAATTAGTTTTGATTAATTTTCTTTTCATAAGAGTATTTTACGGATTTAATCCATATATATTGAAGATATGACATATCATAGTCTGTATTACAAACTTCTGAATAACTTTTCTTTACTTCACGTTATAATATATTTGACATAATTTTCTTAAAAACGATCACAATACCTGCAACGTGCGAAGACTTGGATTCGTTGATTCTTTTGACTGTCAGTTTTTTTACTCATCTTGAGTTTGTGCTATATTAAAATGCTGACAGTAAATAACTTAGATTTTAAAACTTTTCTTAAATACTAAGCACAATTTAGATTGAAAAACAAAAATATATCATGAACACACAATCAAAACAACCCACAGCAACACAAACTTCGTTTTTGAAAACTAACCGCTACCGTTCAACCAATCAAAAGTCAGGAAAAACTGACTTTTTTTTTTAAAATCAGATTTTGTTTAACATCCATGTTGTTTGAAGTGCAGCTTCATTTCATGTATCGCTACTTTTAGAAAATAAATTCCAACCTTTAAAATTAATAATACAGAAATCTCTTAATATTATATACAATGAATTTTTTGACTGAAAATTTTGTTATTTAAAAAAAATAATAATTTAAGAGAAAAGAGGGCGCTCTGGTCTGTCGAACAGTTAGGGAACTTGTTTTGTTTCTTCCGAAATCTATCTCTGACATATGAGATTTAAGAACGAAAGGAGCTGAGCTGAAATGAAAGATGTGTAGTTGTATTGTATGCTATGGTGTATTTGTACATAGATGACCACAACAAATAATCAAAATCAAATTATTGTAATGAGATCATTCGCTTTTTGTAGGTAAATTTGTATCATTCTATCTTAAAGCATTTGCAGTCATGTCTTCGAATTCTCTACGTTCGAAACCAGCATTTATGTCTGGTATACATTACCTTGAGCATTTGCAATATACTGGGAAAGAACATGGGGATATGCGAATGGTAAATAGAAGATTAGACTTCAGTAAATATCTTTACAGCAAAGATCTTTTTGCACACTATGGTTGCGTTAATGCTATCGAGTTTTCCAATGATGGCGAATGGCTCGTCTCCGGTGGAGATGACAAAAGGGTCCTCATTTGGAATATCGATAAAACTTTGTCAGGATCCCGTCCACCTAAAGCTATGAAAGGAGAGCACAATAGCAATATTTTTTGCTTAGGATTTAGTACTAATCATACTAAATTGTTTTCCGCAGGAAACGACGAACAAGTCATAGCACATGACGTATCTACTGGAGATATCCTTGACGTTTTCCTTCACGATGAAGCCGTTTATGGTTTGTCCGTTGATCCAGTTAATGAAAATATATTTGCAAGTGCATGTGATGATGGGCGCATTTTAGTGTGGGACATAAGATTGTCTTCCAATGAACCTTACACGTTAGCAAGTAGTGCATCAGCATATCATGCTGTAATGTACAATCCTGTGGAACCTAGATTTTTAGCTACTGCAAACGCGAAAGATGGTGTATGTTTATGGGATATTAGGAAACCGAAGGTGCATTTGATGAAGTATGGACCTACATTATTATCTCAAAGTGCAATGAGTGTACGTTTTAATTCAGTAGGAACCCACCTGCTTGCTCTGAGAAGAAGGTTTCCACCTGTATTGTATGAAATCACCTCTCCTCAGCCTGCTGCTGAATTTGACCATCATGAATACTATAATTCATGCACAATGAAAAGCTGTTGCTTTGCTGGTGAAAGAGATCAGTATATTTTATCTGGTTCAGATGACTTCAAATTATATGTTTGGAAAATTCCTGATGCAGCCAATTTCAAAAAAGGAGTGTGGGTTAACAAAGCACATTTTGTTTTGAGAGGTCATCGCTCCATTGTGAATCAGGTGAGGTATAACAGTACTTATGGCATTCTAGCATCATCAGGTGTTGAGAAAATAGTAAAACTGTGGAGCTCTTTTCCTCTCACCTATACAGATGGCATTAATGAATATGTTTCTACCAAGGATTGCTTAAGAAAAGTATATTCGCATGAAGAATACATTAATCTAGTTCTTGAAAACGGGCAATTTATGACTCATGATTACAGTCATCATTCTGTGCTGGAAGATCCGCGAATGATGGCATTTTTCGACTCTTTGGTACAAAGGGATATTGAAGGCTGGACTTCAGACTCAAGTAATGGTACTGAGGCAATGAACACATGTTACGTTGTGCAGACTTCAGATTCCTTATCATCTAGTGATTCTTTGTCTTCTTCAGATGATGATACCCAGGATGCTGTTACCCCTAGTGAGGTAAGTCCTAATACAGAGAGTATGTCGCCAAATGATATTGAAGAGGCAAAAAATAAAGTCCTCGCTCTCTATGCAAGTTCTTTGACAAATGAAAGGAAAGAAGATACCTCAAATACTGTTGAAGAAACCGCAGATCCATCTTTGGATAGAATCTCGATGCTCATTGCTCAGAAACGAAGAGAGCAGGTTAAAAAAACTACTGCAAGATTAAGAATGCATTTAAGCAAAGAGTATGGAAAACTGAGAAAGAAGAGTCTTCATCTTTTGAAAAAACACAAGAAATATCCTCTTATATCAGGAAATGAAAACTCTGACAATAATACTGCAACAAATGGTCATGGCTCTAAATCGTTGTTGCTGATAAATAAATCGGCTGATAAAAGGAAGCTTTTGAGAAAAAAGCGTGCCAAACTGAATAAAGACACTCTTTTAGAACAAAAAAGCTCAGATTCTGATGAAAGTAGCAGGGACATAAATGGTGAATGTTCAAAGGATGTTAATTCTAAAAGTGAGGATGATAGTAAAGCTTCTACAGAGTTCTTACCTACTGAACAAGAAGTATCAAATTCAACCGTGAATAATTGTGCAATTTCCGAGACAAACTCGCCCAAAAATGAAGACGGTGTTGATTTACCTAATTCCACTAATAATATTAATGGGACTGAAACATCTAGTTCTACAATTTCAAACTCTTTAATTTATTTTCCTACCAAAGGTGGAAAGCATAATAATAGAAATTACCGCAAGAGAAGTGCTGATGATGTAGATGAGGACTAAAACTAAAATTTTGTACTGTTCTAAAATATCAATTACCTGTGAAAGGTTTTTTATATCATCATGTGCAAGTTTTTTTCCCTCTTTATCCTGTATCAACAATTTGTAAATAGATTGGCAGAGTGTGTATATTCTTCATAATTGATTCAAATTGAAGATTTTCTTTAGTTTTGCTTTTCAAATAAATCTATGTATGGGCTTTGCAAGATTCATTTATGTAGAATTAATATAAATGTATATAAATTTAAATATTTTATTTATGTAAAAATTTATTATTCTGAAGTCTTAAATGGTTATAAAGGACAATGAAAGGGAACTTTTATTTAGTATTACAACATAACTTCATATTGTTTTTAATCTTTATATCTTTGCTCATTGACCTGGGAGCCTCGATTGGCAGATTGCCAGGAATGTTCTATTTATTCTGTAGGGGCGAGTAAAATTTGATCAACAAAAAGGGGAGGGATTTGTTTGGTACTTTAGACACATTTTTCAGAATAATTTATTACTTTTCTTTTAATCTGTTATTGCTTGTTATAAGTTTCAAAAATTATATTTAGTTACTCTATATTTATACGAGTTTCTTTTATGTGTGCCAATTTCAATATTAAAGTTCTAAGAGCAGATTGATTCTAAATTATGAAGCTCCCTATTTTTTTAATAAATTAATCTCGGAAGTATTCTGAGGCTCTCGGTTTATTGGGAATAATATAAAGTCATTAATTATTGTCAAGTGTTTAAATTTATTTAGTTTCTGGTTGAGAGACATTCAAGTTATGAAATGAAATATTGATTTATAATAATTATCAGTTGTTAACATTTCTTTTGAATTGTTTGTAATAGTTTCTGTTGATGGTTTTTAAAGTTGTCAACCATTATATAATGCACAATTTGTTAAAATTTTAACTATTAAAAAATTAATGTATTAGACTGTGCATCATATATATTGCATATGCCATTTGGTGAAAAAAAAATCTAAAATAAAAGGAAAATATCATACTTTAGTCATTTATTGCATTTCTAGTTCCATTTACAAAATTCTTATCCTTTTAAGACCAGATGTATTTTTGTAACCAATGGATTAAAATTTTGACTGCAACTCAAAAATGGACAGTATCTGCCATTTAATGAGAAAAATAGCCCTGTAAAGTTTCTGAAAACAGGAAAAACAATTACTTCAGCCATTTACTGCATACAACTAACCAGGAAGCAAAAATAAAAGCTAATGTTGAGTCCGCACAATTCTATGGGCTCGGTCTTAAAGGGTTATAGCAATCTATATAAATAAACTAATGCAATTTGTTATGTTTGTTCCCAGTGGGAAAGTTTTTTTTTAAGTAATTAAAATGTAAATCGAACTCTGGCTTTGAACATGAAATTGGTAATAATCTAAATTATAAAAATGCTTCATCATACTTTTAAATTTCATTTCTATTAAGTATTTCTTTATTATTAAGATATCGGGAAAGGTGAAAATAATTTCTAATTTTGTATTATATGTTGATATTAAAAAGAAATACATCCAGATAATTAAATTCCAGTCCTGTTCATTATGCTGAGTCTGCAGCTTATTATTTAAAAGTAACTGCCTCCCCCTTTCGTATCTAGATTGTACTGGCATTATTTTTCATTTATTAAAATTCAATTCAATCCAGCAATTATTTCTGGCATCAAATATAAATAGAGTGATCCTTCTAAACTGTACAAGGTAGGTACTTATGCCGCATTTTGTTTTTACAATTTTAAAAGAATACTTTTTCCCTTACTTGGGGTAACAGTGACAAACAATACTATATAATTTATTATAATACAATGCTTTCTTCGTTGAAATCTAGAAGTTGGTACACTCTTAAAATGTGCAAGCAATGAGGTGCAGCATTCAATGTCTTGCCTTGGTTATTGGGTGTCATTTTAAGAGTGTGTCAACTCCTAGATTTCAACCAATTTTTTTTTTTATTTGAAAAGGAAAGTTTTCCCCTTCTTACCATATTCTTGTAAATTATGCAGAAGGTTTTAAATATAGTGTTAAAAGATAATCACAAACTAACATTTGTTTTGAGTATATATATCGTCATCATTCAGGCGAAAGTCACTAAGCGCAAAACTATAGTTTCGAGATGTGGTCAGTTTAAACTTGATTAATTTTGAGTTATGATAATTAGTCAAAATTATTTTACAGATTTCTTGTTTTTAGGGTTAATTTACTGATGTTTAGATAACAGGATTCTATGATGAAATTATTAATGGCAAATTCTAAATGACTGCACCAATCCATAGAAAAGTTTTGGTGCACTTATTGACTTCTGTCTAAAAGATGACTATTCTATATTGTCTGCTTGCTGTTTAATTACTAGTTCTGATTGAAAATTTGTAATTTGCCTCTCATTGTTCATTATAGATTTTGATCATTGCAAAAATTTTAGGAGTAGCGAAAGTTGGAAAGATGAAAAGTATATACTGAAATTTTAATCAGTGCCTATTTTCTATAGTTGGTTTTCCATGTTTGTATTTATGTATTTAACTGACGTACAGATTGCTGAATTTTATTTTATAAAGAATATATAATTTATTTCAATTACCGTATGTAAAAAAAAAAATCATTATATTTTATGAAAGACTTAATTGATATGCCTATTTTCATAACCCATTGAAAAACTACTAATTTATGAAAAAAAAAAATATATATGCATTTTTTCTACTGTGAAAACTCTACAGCAGTACCCTCTGTTACAAGCAAAACAAGTCTTTTAGAGGGAATGGCTGCTCTGAAGGGTTTTCAATTTTGGAGCACAAAATGCTTATGAAATCGAGCCCTAATTCATTATTCTTAACACAATGAATTTTAAGACTTGTATAAAGTACTTTGATTGAAGATTTCTAAATATTTTTGAAAAACGATACGGTACTTCTTGTTAAAGTTGTCCCCGAGATTGAATCGCAAAGCAATCGAGATAGATCTCTAAGATGGTGGTATAATCTTGCCAAATTGTTTGCAGTCGTATAAAAACAAAACGTTTTTATATTAGCATCATGTTACTTTTTTGTTAAGGTTCTTGAATTTGCATTAGTTTAAAAAAAAAATATTCCCTTTAAGGGGCCGCTAAGTGGGCAATGGGCAGATTTTTTTAAATTAAAGAAGCATCCTATAACCTCACAAGCTGTGGGAGCCAGAACCTAGTTGCTTTGCTTGCACATTGAGCTTACGAGCTTGGCGTAATCTGAAGTTTGCCAAATAAGTTTGGGGTTGCATAACAAAGAAGTACCAAAGATACAATTTGTGTTTAATTGAATCTTTTCAGGTTTTTTTTGGAGGGGAAGGTAAATTTTTTCAATTCATCTTTGAATTGAAAAAGTATATTAACTAATCAATTTATTGGTTGTTGTAGAGAAATAGGTAATAATAGTGTCGTTAGTTTTGCTTATCATGATTTTTTTTCCTAAAGTCTGTTGAGTTAATGATTTTGTTTCTTTGCATTCTCCCATCGTTGTAAGATTTGGCTAACTTTTCTTACTGATTTCTGATTATCATACTGCTGCAGCATTTCCGTGTGCTGATCCAGATTCAGAAAAACATGCTTGACATTGTCGGAGTTCAAAAGGCTATGCTTATAATGAAAATGGTTTCTTTTTCTGTTTATTAACCATTGCCACTTATGGAGATTGAAGTTTCCTTTTTCCCCCACTTTGGGAAGGGAATGATTAATTTCAACTTGATTTCCAATTTTATTTTTCTGTGTATGTACATTTTGTTCCCACTTCCTCTAAATGAAAGCTCCAAAGCCATGTAGAAGAAAGGAGCGAGTTTCATTGAAATTGAACAGGCGATCACCCCTGCCACTCATAAGGGTTCAAGTGGTCATTCCTTGGGGTTATTTTAACTTTATGTCTATGGGCCAAAAATTCTGTACTGGAAAGAGATGGCCACTTACAGAAGTTTTACTATATATTGTTCTCTTGATGAGTTCTTATAATATTATTTTACCCATCATATTTAACAATTTATATTTGTTTGAAAGAGACTAATTTTTTATCTTTTCTACAATTCCTGTATTCAATTTTCTATTCTAATTTTAAATTATATAAAAAACTGAAATTATGCCAGAAAAAAAACATCTATCCCAAATAAAAGCTTCCAGATGAAATATTGTTTATAGTTTAATTTTCATTTTAGTTGTTTGTCCTGCATAGGAGTTTAGTTTTAATTATAATAAAATTTTGTTGACATTCTACAATATACACAGTTGTACCCAGTATTATCGAATTTGGCATTGATATACTTTGAATGTTGAAAATAAACACATCTGGGCCATACTTTCGAGATTATAATAATTTAAAAAATTAAGAAAAAACCTTTTTTTTGTTCTATTTTCTGCCAATAACTCTGTGAAGAATTATTATATGAAATTTATTTTTATGCCATCTTATGATGCTGAAAATTACTTATTATCCAAATTTTTAAACCACCATGATCTGTTTGCTGCAAGGGGTTAATGTTAACTCAAGAACTTCAAGATTTTGAAACTTCCATGGAAGGGAAATAGAAATAAAATAATAATAATAAAGAAGTAGAAGAAGAAAAAATAGCACTCCAAAAGTTTGGAAGAAAGGTTACCCCCATTACAAACAATTGCATTTCATTGTAGATAGCATGACTCTGATATATTTTTTTTTTAAATTTTCTGGTATGATTATGACTCGAAACACTTTTCATCTTTTTCAAAATATAGAAAATTATTTTTCAAATGATATTAGCCTGTGTTGTGGAATTTTTTGTCTGGTTTTATAAATTGTTTTATTGTCTTTAAAATATATGTCTGATATAAGCTTCGGTTTGAATTATCACAATTTTTTTTTTTGTCTTAAGTGATACTCTCTTTATTTGGGTATATAATTTTACTTAAAATTCTATTTAAATTGATTCTATATTGTAACAAGAATTTCAGATGCAATAAATCTAGTGGAACTTGGCTAATTCAAACATTTTTAATTCAAATTTGTCGGTAAATCTGAATTAAAAATTAAAAAAAAAATTATTTTGTCTCTTGAATTTCATGTTAACATAATATTAAAATACAAGAGAATTATTTATATAGATATTTCACATTTATCTTGGTTAATTTGAAGTCAAAGCTAGAAATTATTTTTGAATTGTTTTTCTTAGTTGTAACTGATGCTCTTGATAATCTTAAGTAAATAATTTTTTAGGTCCTTGTTTCACCCGAGGATCTTACTGGTGCAAAATGTATTCATTAAAAAAAATTCTTATGTACTAAAAAACTTTGTACACATTAGATGGAAATTGTATGTTTATTTTGAAGAGTTTTTTTTTGTATTCCAAGTCCTGTACTCTGTTTGTTTTTAAAATTATTTATTGAAATTATTATTTTTAAAGTTATTATGAAAATTTTAAATTAACATTTTATGTATTAAACTTATTTTCTATTTATTAATCCTGTATTGGTTATTCAAGCTGTTATATATTAAAAATAAATCTTTATTGCAATTTTTAGTTTAAAATTTGTCATTTTTTCTTTCTGGACTCATTTTTAGATCCATTTTGTCCTAATTTCTATTTTTGGGTAAATTAATTATTTTTATTTTTTGTGAATCTTGTCAGTTCTGAATTAGCCAAGTTCAATATATTTGAGGTGTAACAGCAGATAGCTCGTGTGAGGTGCAGTTCTCAGGGGTGAAAATCCTCCGCGGATCCGCGATTTTCCGCTTTTTTGTATATTTTGTAAACTATAATTATGCAGGACTTTTTTGTGCCTTTTTCTTTTATGAAGTAAAAGCTGATTTATATATTTTAGGTTTATTATATATATTTTATAAAAATTGATATTATAAAACATCTATCCTATTAAAATTCGAACGTCAACAGACGTATGTATGTCCTTCTATCTTCGCACGAACCACTAAGTCCTGAAACTAGCCGTAAGTACCAAAAATGGAAAATAATCCAAGGAATCCATTTCGACTATTTAAATTCCGAAATTTTTATTACTTAAAAAGATATTAATTAAAAAGTGTCAAAATGAATGATATATAGTGCCGCCATCTATTGGCAACTCCTATAACTATGTGACAATAAGTAAATGAATGAAATATTGTGCCGCCATCTATTGGCAGCTCCTATAACTATGTCACATCGGTTGTTCTTGCATCTGGTTTGTATAAAAAGTTTTTTTTTTCTTTTTTAGGGAGTCTCCGCGTTTTGGAGTTTTGATTTAATAAGCATCGGAAAAAATCGTTTTTCTACATTTTTTCTTTCTTTTTTGACGAACGGTGTTTCATTTCACAATATATTTTTTACGTTCGTTGGAGAAAATATTTTTCATTTTTATCCGTTCTTTTTTCCATTATTATTCAAATACGGGCTAGACGAAAATATATGTTTGTGGTGTTTAATTTATCAGTTTGGTGTACTATGAAATCGTTTATTGTTTCCGTTTTCTATTTCGTTTTATTTTTTTATTTTGCAGAACAAAATATGCTAACCTGTTTTAATTTATAAACATTGGAATTCTCACATTTTCATTCAAGCCATACTGTTTTAAGGTAGTAAAAAGGCTAAAATTGAAAGTTTTAATCCAACAGGAGAGGATTCAAAACATATTTAAGTTTGTGGGGACGCTTAGTGACAATATTTGTAGAAAAAATAAACCGGAGGCGGGCATATGAAAATAAAGTAATAAAAAGACTAGAATTGAAAGAATGTTTACGTTTGTTGGGGGAAGTAAGTGACAATATTTGTTGAAAGAAAGTGGAGGCGGGCCATATGAAAAAATATGGATCCCGAGGCCTCACGTGATCTCACTTCTCTCTTCCCGGGAATATCCCATTATTCAAGATTGCCCGTGCAACGCCGGGCCATGCAGCTGGTTATTTATTAATTGCATCTATTTTAAGAAAGTGAGTAAAAAAACATTGATTTTATAATGTTAAAAATAAGTATTTGTTATTGAAAAAATTCATACATGGCTGTAAGCAAGACCATATTTGTTTCATAATTTTTTTGTGATGAGTAAATCATTCATTAATAAGTGTTTACTTATCTCTTCCTTAATGTATGTCGCTATTCACGTAAAAATGTAGCTACTCTCGTGAATTTTCCTCTTTTTTGTATCTTTGCTGTTTTCACCCCGGAGTTCTGTCAACTTCACAATTATTTGTTTGTCTCTCTGTCACCTTCTATATTCAATTTAAATAATTTACAAATTTTTATGAATCACCTGGCCTCTAATGAAAATTCAAAAATTTGTCAGAAAATTTGAATTTTCATTAGAGGAAAAAAATCAGAAAATTGTTGAAAATTTTGATTTTAATACTTGAATTCTAAAATACTCAAATATTTTCAACCTTACAAACTAAGTTCTTGGAATTATAGCGGAGAAGTGACAGAATGATAAAATGACATTAATATTTAAGTCGGCTTTTAATTTAAAATTTTATAATCTGATTTCATAACTTAAAAAAGCCTTTTAAAAACTTTTTAAGTTTCATTATGTGTGATATGCTATTTTAGAACAAAATAAATTTGATTTTTGTTAATATAAATTTGGGCATACATTCAGGCAATATCTAAGGTTAAGGTTTTCTATATATAATACCTACGTTTTAGCAAGATATGAATAAGGCTTTGAAATTGTGAGAAAGTAAGTATTAATTGTACCAGATTTTTCAAGAGAAAAAGACAACTTTTGGACTGTTTGTTGCTAAAAGATAGATTATAATGGCATTTCGAATAGCATTTATATGCTATATCCTTACAAATTTTTGGCAAAACACCTCGTGAATCACACCAATTCCTAAAGAGGTGGTGTGTGTGGAATATTAAAAATTTTCTTTCACATTATGCGCCTTAGGTATTATATTGTGATATGTTAATATTTTATGAGTTTTTTTATAAATAATTATTTCTTCTATATCTTCTTCCTTCGATTCTTAGCTTGATATGTTTCTCCTGAATTTTATTATTTATTTGTGAAACACTAAATGTTTTACACAAAAACTGCAAAAATTTTTAGTTAGGTTTGAATATTAAAAATTCCTGTTGGCAAGCCGGAAGGCAAAGGTAGATTCCTTTAGTCCAGAGATATAAGGAAAAGAGCATTTCGCCCTCTATTTTCATAAGGATTAGAGCCGGAAGAATGAAAGAGAGTGGGAGAGACTGCAAATGACGAGAGCTTTCCAATAAGGGGTAGCATGCACAGGTTGAAAGCTACTTTAAGATGGGGGGGGGGGGGGGGAAACCCACTTCTCAACTCATAACTTCTAAGCAATTTCAGCTATCGAAAATGTTTAAATACAAAAATTTTTCGTTATGATAAAACGATAATTCGCCTAATTTGAATTTTCTTTCTATCTTCAATTGCAAAGGAATTATGAGGCAATGGAAATTTCAACCCCTGACCATTTCCACCCCCTTTGAGCTGGATATCCCATATACGAGCTCGACCGAGATTTTCCACGCCGCACAGTGTGTAATTTCGACAATCTAAGTGGAAAAAATTAATATTTCAAAAACAAAAGTTGATTGTTCGGTTTTTGGGATAAATACTGTTAATAACATACAAATCGATTTAACTGACGAATTTATTTTAATATATGAGAAATTTTACAAACGTTTTTACAATAACATAAATATTAGCTCCTTTTATACATAGGCATGGAAACATGTTATATGAGAAACACTGGTGTTCTAGAAATAGAAAAAATAAAAAGTAAACGTATTTTCTCAGATAAAATATTTTCTTAATATGTAATAGTAAATATTTAAGAAAAATCGAGCTAAAAATATAAGCAGAAAAGTGGGAAAAAGTTGAAAATTGATTTTGAGTGAAAACACTCGTACAAAAGTGTTTCACGCACGTTGGAATAACTGATAAGTATGTTTTCATTCTGAGGTACTGCTCTCTTCTGATGAGTCCTCAGACAAGATGACTGAATCTTCCTGATCTGATAAACATAATTCTAACAATTTTTTCATTTCTCGATCCATTTTTCGTTTTTTTTTTTGGATTTTGGAGCTGCCCGTAAACTTGCTATATAGGGATCGGATATGATGAGCAATCTATGTAGTAAATCTGTATTTGTGTTTATCCTGGATGACTTCCTTGTGAATAGTTCCCTATATTGCCTATTGTGTTTATTTCTTGCCTCCTCGGCTTCTTCAGAGTATGATCCAATCGGAAGAATACACGCTTCAATTATGCCTCTCCTGCTAAATAAAATTTATGTAGACTTATAGGCATTGGATACCAACTGTAGTTTCGGAAGTATATGTCTTGTGTCACTCTCGTAAATTCTGCGAATTTCTCTAAATTGATTTTCATGCTACAGTTTATGCACTCGAGAATAATTCCCAAACGCTTGATCAAGTTCAACTCCACTCCAGTTATCTCTGCCGTTTTCTCAGGATGTCTAAAAAATTTGCGGGGAGTGTTGCCGTCATTTGTGTTGTCACTTTTTTGCTTTGGCATGTGAACTAAAAAACCTAATTCTCGTCTAAATCTCTCTTAAACTTCTTTTTAGATACTTTTTCTTTTTTCAGCTCCTCGTGCTTGCCATATTTTAATTTTTAGCTTATATGAAATATGAAGAACGCATTCCATTAGCCTTATCCAAGAGTGGAGGGGTGATATGCCAAACGGCAGAAATTCTTTGCTGATTTCTTTTTTTTGGGGGGCGCGCCCCGACACGCAAGTTGTTCATTTCATTGGGTTTCTCCTCACACAAGTAACATGTTTGGGTGGATGGACACTATGATACAGCATTACAAACTTTTCCATCGGCTATACAAAATATCAGAGTTGGCGTTACAGAAATTTCCAAATCATCAAAGAAACTTTTCGCCGGTTCGAGTTCTTTTATTTGATGTTTTATTTCTTCAACTTATGTAGTAATCAAATCTGTTGATTCTTTGGCAAAAATAAATTTAATAAGTCGACAGTACTTAGTCGAAGTCGGAACTGGGTTTTTCCAAATTACACTTTTGGAATCATCTTTACCACTATGAATTTGCAGTGGAACTACACAAATGCTGAAAAGGCTTTCGTCACGGAAAGTTTCCTCAGAAAACTTTTGTTTATATCGATTTTGCTCGGATCCATCACATCCCCATTTCATAACTTCAAAAGCAGTATTTGTGGACAAACGTAATTTTTCAGTGACAAATACGTGAAACAGACTGGTCAACGAGTGTCTGCAAAGTTATTTCTGCTGATGTTTGTCATACTAATACTGTGCGGAGAACATAACTGCTTGGCTTCTTTAACTTTTTGTTGGGAAGGATACAATTTGCAATTCAGATTTTCTGCATGCTCAAGTATTTGTTGGTATTGAAGAGTGGACAAACCATTATCTATCATTAACATAAGCACCTGTTCTTCAAGCTTATCACAGCACTTTCCGAATTCGAAAGAGTTCCAAGTTCTTACATAATAAATGCAATCAATGCGTCTAGCTTTGAGCATTTCGGGTTTTTCATCCGTACTTCGAAAAGCTGTCTCCGAGAAATTGAATGTGTCATTCTGCAGAAAAGGATTAAAAAAAAAAAAATCGCAAGTTTTCGCAAGATATTTTTTAATATGTAGACTTATAAATAAATGTTCTATCTTTGATGACTCCGCAACCGCAAAGTGGTATTCTAAACTAAAACTTTACATAAACTTATGACTTCGCTTTCACATAGCAAAAAAATGACACAACACTTTCAGAGGCTGTTTTACGGCAATAAACTCTGTTCTTGAAACAAAAAAAGACATTGATGGATAGAAAATACTGTAAAAATGTAGGTGTAAAAATAAATAATATTTAGAAACAGTAGTTCTCGAATGCAATGCCAACGAATTCTCTGCTGGGAGAACTGGCAGTTAGGACTCAGCGCGGCAGGTGCAAGGTCGCGCCTATTCGGACGAGTATAATAGCGCCCCCTGGCGATATTCTGAAAAATTAAACCCGTTTTCATATGCAACGGATATTTTGCTATCGAAATATATTAGTATAGGCAAATTAGACCTAAATTTGGCTCGAGACGGAAATAATTATAAAGCTAATTCTTTCTGAAATAGGTTCCTTACGTCCCCCTGTACTTCCCCAGAAAAATCCCAAAAAATCATCCTTGGGCAACACCCCTAAATTTTGAGTAAACGTCCGCCATCTTGGATTTCCCCCAAAACGCCATAACTCAGCAATGGGTAATCATAGAGAGGTGCTGTTGGTATCAAACGTTTCTGTTTTGCAAGTAGAACTCATTATTGCAATAAAAAGTCTGAAATAGAGCGTTTATAGAATTTTATTAACATAAAAATGTTTAAAAACATAGGAAAAACAGCATTTTTCACAAAAAATTAATTTGTTTGAAAAAATAAAACTTGATGAAAATAATTTTAAAATCAAAATATTCACGCATAAATAAACAAGTAGTGTTCAATATCGTTCATTAAAATCGTCTTTAATTTGAATAATCCTCTCCGGTTGAAGAGCTGGTACGTTTGACTTGGACATGCTCCTCGGTATCGCGTTCATCCTCGGATTCCGGAATACTCCGATTGAAGCAGGACTCTCCTGCACATTCGCTGCCAGTGCCTGCTGTCGTACCTTAAGGAGATGCTCTTACATTTCAGTATTGGGAGTGACAAGTTGTATAGTGAAAAGCGTCTGCATGAGCTTTTATCAGGGCGCTACGGCAATGCCGTTCTTATTTCAGCCAGCACGAAATGTTTCGGTACTATTGTTTCTTTTAGGCCAGTTGCCTAGAAGATTTTAACGGACAATTGGTACGCCGACCGAAAAAAAGACGCCGTTGATGAAAAAAAAGATTATAGATGCAGCTATTAGCATCCTCTATTTCCTACAGCGAGATCTGTAAGTATGAAACTTCCATGACAATGAACATTTTAAGTGAAGTTCAGGGCAATGGATTTGTTCAGTTTGTCTTCGACAATGCAGATCACAACACTCGAACTATGGATGGAATGGAACTTTTCATGTGATGGGAGGAGTGCAGTGTGTTACTCTTGTTTCAGCTGTTCAGACATGTTCTTGTATTCCACTGTGGATTGGCGCTAGACTTTGCCCGAAGGGGGGGGGGGCGATTTGCCCGACAAGGGGGCAAGGTCTGCCCGACAGGGGGCACGACCTGCTGTACGGGGCGACGAGTGTAAAGAAATTGGTCTCAAATTATCGCTAGATTATTATTTATCAACAACAGTTGAATACCCCGTACAAAAATTTTCCCCGACGTGGGGGCCTGGTCCCCCGTTCCCCACTCTGGCGCCACCCCTGATTCCACGACAAAAGATTATACTAACGACAAATATTGTTGTAAAGTTTGGATTCATCCCAATCGTTACTCACTACTGGCACAAGAACCATGGATTGAATCGCTTTGTAATGGAAGGCGTCCTCTCCCTGAAATTTCGACTGATGGATGCCAAAATCGGAACCATATACCACTGGATTTGGACGGCGGGTCCCAAGTCAGCTGAAGAACCTCATACGGGATGGAGTGGTTTCATGAAGAATGTCGCAGGAAAAAGATGATACGAAAAGTCAGCAGTGATACCCTTGCCCTTCGTCAATCTTCAACTTTCTAACCCCAAATCAGTTAATACCTGTCGTTGTTTTGCTGATGAGTTTAGTTAGTTTAGTTACATTAACGTCCCGTTTTGAAGCAACACGAGGGCTATTTTTGGGACGGACATCGTAATTTTGAACCTCGGTCAGATGACGAGGACGACACCTGAGCTGGCACCCCCCTCTCCAAACTTCCACGCCACACCAACGGGAGGACGTTTGACCACTACGTATGATTTAGCGTGCAACAGGCCCCATACACGGCGGATCTTCAGTGGAATCGGGTCTCGAGCCTGGAACCCTCCGGCCCCAAAGCCGAGACCTTACCACTAGGCCACCGCGGCCTGTTTTGCTGATGAAGAATGCAGGAAGGGGCAACAAATGTGTATCATGACCTTTGTTCAGCCGCCTTTCATTAAAGCTATGGATATCGTTTCTCAGGCGGACGATACTGATGAGCTGTCCAAGGTAATGGTGCTAACGTACTATAAACAATACTGTTAATTTGGCGACTGAAATCTTCATCTCTACTCCGTCTAACTCATGTAAGTTCACCTCCGTGCAGCTGGGAATATTCATTACGCTAAATCAACTCACGTGTACCTCCGGAATATGTCTAATCTTAAGACTAGTTTGTCGGATCAAGAGTTTGAACGTTTCGTGAGTGAGGGTTATTTTACAGTTCGGCGATCGGATAAGTTTTGGTGCGGCGTTTGGACGGACATAACTATGGAGCAGGTCAAATGCGGTCTTTGAAAGTTAGCGGTGGCTTGACCCAAAGCCGAAATATGTCTGATGGCGTCATAGCGCGTTGGATTTGCACCATGCCGGGAAGTCTTCAGGTGACGGAACAGTGGAGACTTTTGCTGAAGTGACGGATGAATCTTCCGACCAATACATTTCTTTATCGAAATCGTGGCAGACTCGAGATACGAGTGATTTGCAGAAATTTTTAATTTGGCTGAAACAGCATTCGCCCTTCAACCAATCTGAAGAGCTCATTTCCCTGTTTTCAGAAATTGTTGCCGATGATAGAGTTAATTGTGATTCAGCAGAGGAGCTAGGCGAAAATGCTGCCAAAGGAATCTTGGGAAAAAGATTTGCTGACGTGACTTTGAAGAGGAAAGTGCAAGTGTTCACACTGGCCGCTATGGAAAATACTAAATTAATTGATACAGATCCTGTAGTTTTTAACCCTAACCAACTGTTCCACCGCATCGCGTGAGTTTTAAGAAGTGCGGACGACATTGAAGGCTGTCTACAGCATGAATTACCTTCACTCTTTATTCGACGACGTTGCTCTTCGCGCGGGACGAAGACGATCTTAATGAAAGATATTGAACACTACCTGTTTATTTATGCTTGAATATTTTGATTTTTAAATGAATTCTATCAAGTTGTATCAAACAAATTATTTTTTTTGTGAAAAATGCTGCTTTGTATGTTTTTAAATTTGTTTTATGCTAATAAAATTATATCAACTCTTTATTTCAGACTACTTTTTAGTGCAGAAATGAGTTCTACTTTCAAAATAGAAACGTTTGACACCGACAGTACTTCTCTATGATTGTCCATTGCTGAGTTATGGCTTTTTGGGGAAAATCCAAGATGGCGGACATTTACTCAAAATTTAAGGAGGATTTCTTGGGATTTTTCTGGGGAAGTACAGGGGGACCTAAAGAATCTATTTCAGAAGGAATTAGCTTTATAATAATTATTTCCGTCTCCAACCTTAATTTGCCTATACTATATAGAGATTAATAATTTCTAAAGAGGTCGAAATTTTAATTTTTTCCACCTAGATTGCCGAAATTACACACTGTGCGCCGGTTGAAATCAAATAAAAATTACTCCAGTTATCGTGTTCACAACATGGGCAAAATCATTATACATACATATATAAACTTTTGAACGAAGGGTGATTTTGGGTTCTAAGGGTCATGATCGGTGAAGATCTACAGAAATTTTCCGGAAATCATGTCCTGGTAACTATTACAATAGGTAGACTTCCTATAAGGAATCTACCTAATTTATCACATTCTTTATATGCTAGAAAAACAACCCGTCATGGTGTGACGGGTGCAAATTGCCTCTTCATTCGAGAGATTTTCCGTAAAATTTGACGTGTTTAAATAGATATATATGCGAGAGAAATGTTTAACATTGATTGGAAACAAATAAAATAAACTTATGTTTTATGACGGGAAATATATATTTTTTTATTTACATATTATTTACGTATTTCTTTATTCAAAAAACCTCTTGGTCTAAAAAAAATCTAGTAGATATAATCTAGATAGATAGAAAATCTAGTTTCAAAACAAAGCACTTCTCTGCTTGTCAAACTTTGCCAAAAAATATTATCAAATTATATCATCACGATTGCAATAAATAATGAGATGCACAGTGCCGTCGAAACTATATCACGCGCATGATATACTGCTGACGCAATTTACTACTTTCTATTGAAAAACGGAATTTGAAATATATGATTAATATAATTTAAAATTTCTAGGGAACTATTGATCATAGCGAGATAAATTTTATATCAATCGATAGAAAATTTTATTTCACTATTTTAGAGCTATTAAATTTGAAATTAGAACGACACTCACTCTTTTAAATTTAAAATTACTGAAATTTAGGTTGTCTAACAATGAAATAATGTTGTTTAACATCTCGCAGTGCTATGGCTCGAGTTTTATTGTTGGTGACTTCAGAGCGTTACAGAGACATCTGGGCTATTATACTAGTAATTAACAGGGGTGATTGTGCTCCGGTATTTTCTTCATTCTTAATACCGGAATTCCGGTATTTTCTGAAAAATCTGTTTTTTAAAACTTAAGAGTGCCCAAGACTAAAATTACTACGGATTCTCGGTTTCTACTACAGATTGCACAAATTATAATCCATACTACGGTACGGAGTTCTAGGATGAAATGTTTTATTTAAAATATAATTAGAAGTCCTAATTTTCACTTTCTTAAAAAAATCATTTCATGCATAATTATTTTTGTAGTAATATGAAACATTTTTTTATAAGAAATATGAAAAACCAGGGAAAAATGTAGGTTCAATGGAATTTTTTTTCATATATTCTTGTTGTTTACTTTGGATTATGCTGAGTTAATCCAAATGAATTTTTTAGAAAATGCCATACAATAACTAAGAATAACTTCCTAAGAATTTATGTATATGTATATTCATTAATTCTATTCATATAAAATGTTATATTTTTAATATTGCTTTATCAATTTTGATGGTTTCTTTTCATGTGTGTTATAGAATCTTATTGAAAACTTATGAACTAAGACAAAATAAATTAAATCAATTTCTTATGTGACAAAAGCATATTAAAAATTGCATGCAAAAGTTGAATCTGCGCCGTAATGAATGAATACACATAGGTTTCCTACACATAATTTTCTTGCTAAAATTTTAGGTATTTTTTCATGAAGCCACAATCACCCCTGAATTAATTATTTATATTATGTTGTATCAAAAGTATTTCGTTTTTTGAATGGATGCATAGCAAAACTTATATCGGGCTCTTGCTCATTATTGCTGTTGAATTCAAAATTTTATATAAAAGGTTATATGTCTTTTTATAATCGATACTCGTCCAGATTTCTTTCATTTTAAGACCGGATGGTGGGTGATATACATAAAGGGATTTCATCCATCTTGAGTCATTGATTCAAAATAGTCCTTAAAGCCAGTAAAGCTGCTCGCATGCTCGTGCAGTTATAGGGCATGGCAAGATTAGTATCCGAACATCTCGAAGCTGGTTCAGACGGTTTAAGGAAGGAGATCCTAACACTTGAAATCAAACCCATTAGTGGTAGTCGAGCAACTCTGAATCTTGAGGAGTTCAAGGAGAATCCAGCCCCTAGAACCCGAAAACTTGCAGGAAAGCATGGACACTATTTGTCGAGAATTACATACGCTGCAAAAACCGTAACAGAATCTAGAGACACAGGTTCCTCATGTAATCGGTGAAAAAGTGGAAGTATGCACAACTCTTCTGAAAACCTACAGGATTTTCGGTTTTTTTTGAGTCGTGGCTCTTGATGAAGAGTTTTGTCCCCAGAAAAGTTCCAGGAAACCCAGATAATCGGAGGCAATGATTGGATGTCTCCCAAATATCCGAAATAATAGCAAAACAAGGACGGTTTGGAAAAAGTTTATGACCACTTTTTGGTGGAATTTCGAGCAGGTTATTTACTTCTAAATCCTACCAGGCGGTCAAACTATCTCCGCTGCACTCCAGTGTGAGTACCTGGATAGGATGTGCGGCGCTTTAAAAAGGAAATATCCTGCTTTGGTCAATCGAGGGAGAGCTCTCCTACAGCAGGACATCGCCAGATCTCACACGTCTCGAATGCCCAACACAAATTAGAGGAGCTTAAAGGAATCGCACTTTCACCACATGCAACTTTTAGCCCGGGTATCAGTGGCGTACCTATATAAAAGGGCGCCCAGGGCAAATACCGGAACTGCGCCCCCTTTTTTTCTTCTTTTGAAACGTGATCCTAATTTTCTTTTCGGAAACTTTATGCCGGGAAGTGTACATATTAAAAGTGAAAATAAACTTTAAAAAATAACTTATAAAACATTTTTGAGTTGATAGGATTTACACATTACAAATTTTTTAACAAAACTTCGCTAAATTTCCACAGAAAATTTGGTGCATTCAAACTTTAATCCCTTAAATATGGATGAAATAAGAAAATCGAAGTTTTTTTGTAAGAGACTTTTGATATATATATATATATATATATATATATATATATATATATATATATATCAAAACCAACATATAAACACAAAATAAAAACTCAAAAACAGTAAAAAAGGACAAAATGGCTAAATAGACAAAAACCAGAAAAAACCAAAAAAATTGAAAAATATCATAGCGAGCCGCTCGTCAGGAAGGGAAGCTCGCTCATGATATTAATATATATATAAATAAAAGGTGTATTCCACTTATCTGGTATTTGAAAAATAATATAAAATTTGTAAAATTCTCTTAATCAATCAGAAAAAAAACCACACACATACGAATAAAAATGAAAAAAAGATATACACTTCACTTTTTTGTCCATAGACATTATATAAAAACTCTAAACATTGAAGTAAATCTTTTGCTTACACAGATAAAATTATACAAAAGTCTTAGTGACTAATATATTTAATACATTCATAATATAATTCATTGTATAATATACATGTACATATCTTTAAATATATTAATCAAAATTTACAACTAATAAAGTTTAAAAATGTTTTATCTAGCACCTTATGGCAAAGCTAAAATTTATTGCATGAAATTAGGGTATACGCTATCGTTGGGAAAAAAATGCCGATTCAAACATGAATTAAAATGATAACGTTATTAATTTCTCTATGACATGTAAAATTGCACTTCCTCGTTATTTTAGTAGACAATATTTATGTGCATAAAAAAGGGATATATTATCTCTGAAAAAATTTGAAGGTTTTAGTGTATCCGAAGTGTTATCAATTAACCTTTCCGGCTTTTATTGAAGCAAAAGTATGTATAATTACAATACTTTCGTACTAAAATGTTTGTACATGTACTAAGCATTAGGATTTAAAAAAAATGACTGCCATATTTAGATATCTAAATAACTATTTTAGGTTGAGTATTGGTAGTTTAATAATTTGATAGTCAAAGCAAATTTTAATGGGTTTGTTAACAGTAAAATTAATTAGTGACAATAGCTTAACTCAGAGAGGAAAGAAAACGCTTCACATTACGCCAGGAATTGAAATTCTCTTCTTTATATATGTGTCTTCGTTAATTATTAAAGAAATCGCTCTCATTTATCTTGATCGGTCAATACGGACTGATAATTTTTAACACAAATTGCAAAATTTTATGCGGCCTTTTCTCTCTCTCAGTATATTTTTTGTTGGTCTGTTTGGTTTTGGCAGAACAACTGCATCTGGGTTTTGCGAAATAAAATTTAAAATAAACACAATCGCATTTTCATCATAAAAATTATACAAATATTCAGTGCTAAAAACAATGTAAGGGGTCGTTTAAATATTACGTAAGCATGTTTTTGGTATTTTTTGACCCCCCCATCCCCCCTTGTCAGCAAAAATAAGCAAATCGCAAACCCCCCTCTTATAATTACGTAAGCAAACTGCAACCCCCTCCCCCGTTCTTTTTTTTTTTTTACAAAACGTATAACAGTAATAATCTAATTTTAAAAAATTCAGGACTTAATTCAAATAAACAACTCTAACTCGGCTTAAAATGAAAAAAAAATTAAGTTTAATTTCCTTACAATTTCAAGTTTAAGCTTACAAAATTCAAGTTTAATTTTCTTTTGCCAAATTTAACTTTTTTTTTTCAAATTTAATTTTTTTTAAATTAACTTATTTGTGCAAGTTACAAGAGATTTTCGGAAATAAAGTGATTTTAATGTCTTACGTAAGCATAACTCATACTCCCCCTCCCCCCTTGTCAGCAAAAATAAGCAAATCGCAAACCCCCTCCCCCCTTGGGTGCTTACGTAATATTTGAACGGCCCCTAAAGATTGCGAACTTACGTCTTTTAATGTTGATGGGGTGCTCTTACACTAAGCAAAAAAATGAAGGTATGTTTTCCGTTCTTCTCTTATCTGCTGAATGCTTATTGAAAATAGGAATGCCACTTTTGCTAACCATTTATCACCAGCGTCCGAAGAAACTGATATCAAGTCGGTATGAATCAGGTACACCGTGAGAAACCATCAGAAACCTTGCGGTGATAACTGATTCCTAACTATGTTCCCTTATCTCCAGGTTTTGCTCGTGCATAGGGACTACGGTATTGCCGCACCCCTAACTTTTTCAATTGTATAAAGTTATTTTATTTCGCGCTTAATATTTAAATCTATAAACAACCTAACGCAATTTTTCATTGAATGATTTCGATCTTCTAATAAGCCACTAGGAAAAACTGAGACAGAAAACTAAGTTCCCTATCTTAATTTTTCACTACCAGAAGATGATGCGCAAAGGAGAAAGTAACTTAAAGTAAAGGAGAACTGAGGATCGTTCCAGCACCGAATTCCGCCCGCGCGCATGCGTAGTTACAGAGCGCAGGCTTTCCCTTCCTTTCTCTACTGCGTTTTTAAGCTGAAGGGGAAATGTCGAGTTCGGCAGCACTAATTGAGCCAGAAACAGGTTTTAAACATTTTACCACAGATGAAAATTTTTCGCGAGTTAAAACTTTGAAAATAAGTAAGAAAATGAAGGAAAATTAATGATAAAACCAAAATTTAATTGAAAAAGTTTTTGTATAGTAATTAAATTTGAATGAAACTTCTTGCTATCCAAAGGATTTATTCGATAATTTTTAGTTATAAATTGTGATGAAATACATATGAGAAATTTTCCGCGATACAAGTGTTTTCAAAATTTCAGTTCAGCAAGTTTCGAGTTTAAATTTTTTATTAAAATTAATTTTTTAAAATGCTTATCAATTAGAAGAGAAAAAAATGTTACCAAGTTTATTCATTAAATATAAAATTACTCAAAGTTAAGGGGGGAAAAGACACAAAATGTAAGTGGTACAAATATGCATCATGAAGGATTAGAAGTTACAGCACCCCCCACGATTGCATAACACGAACCGCCACTGCTTATCTCCCACCCCATCGAGACACAAATTTGTGTCTCGGTGGGGTGGGAGTTCTTAACAAGGTTTTAATTTCATGGTGAGAGTTTTGGTCAGCAAATCTCTGAAACATAATATTATTTGTTGTTTTGTCGCAGCTTGAGGTTTCCGGATTGTAAAAATGACTGAATCCTTAAGATTTTCCCATACTTTGTTGAAACCATTTCAATTTTTAAGAATCTTAAGAATATGGGCTACAAAAAACCTACTTTTCTTTTAAATATAACCAATTTTGCACCTCGTTGCAATTGCTCTCGGGGCACGTGCCCTACCTGCCCCATCCTAGTTACGCCACTGCCGGGTATTGCTCCATCGGACTACCACATGTTTCAGTCGATGGCATTTTTTTCGTGTTAGGCTCTTTTCGAAACTTGGGTGAACGGGTGTCTAGACCTTTTTGTGCCCAAACCAACAGAATGATGTCGCCAAGGGATCGTTCTCCTGCAAAAAGATGGCAAGAAACCATCTTTCACAATGAACCATACTTCGTTTTTTAGTGTTTGGTTGTTTTGTATTTATACTGCAATAAAGTGTGATTGAAAAAAGCGAAAATACTTTTGATACATCATATATATTTTTCATATTGGATTATTCTATTTCTTCCATTATTACTTGTTATTATTTTATTCTAAAGTTACCATAAGTATTGCATTATTCATTTATTAGTTTTCCAAGAGACATTTCCTTTAAATTTTTGGATATTTATTTGGCTTTATTCTTATTTTTGTTAATCTCATTACTTCGTACAAGTATATGTATGTAATAAATTTTTTTTCTTATCCATACTTTCCAAAATGTAATTACTATGTTTAATCGTCTGTTCTCTTCTACTACATCTGTTTTCAATAACATCTGTCAGTTGAAAAGAAAGATGTTAACATCTCTTTTTTCTTAGATGTATTTTAATTATAGTGATTAGATTTATTTTAATTAATTCACATCATTTAGCCCTTTCTGAGGCCATGGGAAGTAAACTTCCCACCAAATTCAACGATTTTTGAAGGTCTAAGGTAAGCTATTTTACCACCCCTGATTAGAACTGCTGTCTCTTCATACGGACAGAAACCGCGAAAAATATTAATAAATACATTGATCAATAATCATCAATTTAATATTATTAATAACATAAGTTTTTTAGGCTGGCATACTTTTTGTAAATAGCGTGATGCATGATGCAAAATTGTTCAAAATGCTCTATAAGGCAGGCCATTGGATCTAGAGCTACCAAATTTGGCATGTAGTTATTTTTTGGTTAGTTGATGATCACTAAGAAATGGCTTTCACATTCAGATTTAATTTAAAATTAATCGAAATTTTAGCGTTTTTTTCCTATAACTTCGGAACGTATTATCGCATCGAAAGCCATTTTTACACCACTTTAAAATTCAAAAGATTGCTTCTCAGTGACACCTTAATTTCCTTGCAATTTTTTCTTTAATTTTAATATATTTTTAAAAATTTATTAAACAACGGTTAATGCAGTAGTTTTTTATCATTCATTCGCCATTTGGAATGATCAGTCGTCTGCTGAATTGTGGAGTCGGCTTTCACAGTATTCTCTTCAATTCAAAAATATTTATTATTTTAATTGAAAGTTTAGAATTTTTGCTTGATTAACAAAATTAGAAAGTTATGAGCGAGTTATTGACATTAAAAAAATTCAGGATTCATAAATTCTTCATATTGCGCATCAGGAATTTTCAGGATTATTAAATTTTGAAAAAATTTAAATTCTTAATCTAATGTAAAATAATTATAGTCCGTAACTTCAAGTTGAGTGCACATTCTACAAAAAACTAAAATTGCTCACAGTCAACCAAACAATAAATAAAAATTATAGCAAATAAATCATTTTTTTCCTCTCTCGGAAATCATGGCACTTCTTTTAACTTTCATATATAAATTTCTACGTTTAAGTTCACTAGATGGCGCCACTATAAATTCGTAAGTTACATTCTGTTTCTGTGTTGATAGTTGCAAAATTTTCTAAAATTTTGAGTGAAATTTCAGCCAGTGAATTAGGCGATTATGTTTTTACTTTCTAAATTTGTAATAAAAATATGATCAATATGTATACAAGAAAAAGGGGCACTTAATGGTATAATGCATAAAATATAGCCCGAATTCATGCAAAGGATCACCAGACACATTTATAAGCTTTGCTAAGGACATCTATTTATATAAACACTTTCTATAGTACTTTAATATGTGTGAGTATTTTATAAGAACAAAATTTTCCTGGTGGCATAACAACAATGAATTTTCTAGTAGTAAAAGGAAGAATTATTCGATGTTACTTTGTCTCGTCGCTCCAAGAAATTATCATAATAATTATATGGGATGGAAGAGTTCTATCGTTTGTTAAATGCATTTAAATTAGATTTTGTGCTCGTGAAAATAGGTGCACGCATTTATAAATTCAAAATGTGAGCATATTTTTTGTATAAATTATAATCGGAAGATTGATTTACTTAATTATCGAATTTTGCATATTGCAGCTTCTATAGTACACATATCAAAATATGAAAAAAGAACGCTTTATAAAGTTGTCTAGAAAATTATCTAGAAAAAATTCAAATTCAAAATCACCAAAAATTCATAGCTGACGGATTGAAAAGACCTTATCTATTTTTAAGAAAGATTTTCAATCAATTTATTCGCTAGATGGCACCACGATAGTTATGTTCCTCTTGGTACCTTAAGGTATGTGACTACCCTAAATTCCTCGTTTTGCAGAAAATTTTCGAAATTTGTTTTATTTGTTCATTTTATAATCCGTATATTTAGGTATATAAAAATGCTTTATTTTTGTTTCTACTATAATTACAAATAAAGTTATAGCATAAATAATAACCGGAAGTGACAATTCTGATACCGGAAGTGGCAACTGAAAGAGCCTTAAAAATACAAACAATTAGTTTGAACAACTATATTTAAATTCTCAAGCAATATATTGTCTAAAAATATAGATTTAAGCTTCCATTTCTTATTTTTATTGTTTTATTGGTTTTTGGCGACGCTTTTTTTAAAAAATACAACACAACAGTAATTACAACAGTAAAAATTACTTTCTTGATAATCAATTTGCAGTATATAATTTAATTCCATTTATTTTGAACTATTACCTGTTCTTAAGGCTTGTTTCGTAGAATTTTAAAAATGCCTTTTCCCAAGAGATGGCGCTGAAGTTTACTAGGCTGTGACGTCATGTTTTTCAAAAATTTTTTAGCCTTTTTGCCAATAAGGAAATAAATGGTACTTTCTGGCACCTGAGAATAATTCAAGGGTTCCCTACCCTCATAAAAAAACCGCAAAGACAGTTCTTTCACATTACAAAAAGAGTTTCATATTACAAAAAGAGGAGAACCCCTCCGCCTTAGGGTACGGCAAGAGGGTCGGGCGCTGGTCTGAGAGCAGGCAGTCAAATTCCCGTTCTGTCAGAAAATTGTTTGAGAAATTTTTCTCCAGCTAGTTTTTCAGTCCATCATAATGTTTCGATAACAGTATTTTATGCTTCTAGAATGACAATGTACTGAATTAAAATTTAAATCAATAATATTAGCCTTCCTTGTTTAGAATTTCGTGTTATTTAAAAGCAATAACAAGCAATCTATAACCAAAGAAAAAATCAAATTCGCTTTTCTGCAATCAAACCACTAAAACGCTTAATAATTGGCTAAAAACCAAAATATCACTCACTTGGGAGGGGGGGGGGGCACTTAACAAAAATATATAATTGCATTCCGCACACCTCTAAAATTATTGAAGAGCTTCTCTTGATTTAATTCTCATGCCAAGGCTCCACACCTCCTAACACAACCCAAATTTCTTTCATCTTTACGATAATATTTGTAAGATACACTTATATGATCAAAAGTATCCAGACACTTTCGGATTTTCACACTTTTTAGAGCTTCTCAGGAAAGATTAGACCAACTGCCCTTAAACTTCGTCCATGTAAAAAATAGACTCTAATTCATATCTTACTGTGAAAATTCGATCACGAGGGCATTTAAGGTATCCGACTGTGTTCAAAGACATTTTTTGAAAAATAACATATATATTTTTTAATGTTATTTTTCAACTGCATATGTTTTAAAACTATGAAAATATTGTAAAATTAGGCTTTCAAAATAAGAAGGCTGATAATGGTTTAATTTGCTGTGCACATTGCTTACATGGATTTTTGTAAAAATAGCAAGTTTATTCTGGTAAATAAACTTGCTAATTAATGGCTTTTCTTTAAAAATCCCATATTTTTTCGCATTTTTTTTGCTTATAATATACAAATTTTTCCACGAAATAATACGAAACTTATAGAATACTTGACAATGTGTTAGAGAATTATTCCATTAAAATTTGAAGTTCATGCTAATATAGTATCACAATTTTCTTCTGTAATATTTTCGAAAGCACTTATATCTCTATATGAACATTTTGGAGTAACTTCCATATTGCAAAGTTTCATCCAGTTATGTATATTAAATCATAATAATTATAATATTAATCAATGCGATGAACGTAAAATCAAAAGTTACCATACTCTAATAGGTTTTCCTCATTTTAAAAAAGATTTTGACTATAGTGAATATATTTTTTTAACTTCAACCCTAAATAATTTAGATGTTGGAGAGGTGGAGGAAAGTTTCACTTCTATAAGGCGCGTGGCTAGTTATGACGTATGACGCTTATCTATTGGTTTTGCAATAAAGAACCTTTTAGGTGTGCACTTATTTGGCACACAAATAATATGACCTGCCCATCCTATCCTGTGTAATTTTATAAATTTAATTCCATAAGTATAGTTCAAACACTTACACAGCTCATGGTTATATATTCTTAGCCACACAACATCCAACTCTATTACATCAAAATACTTTTTAAATTTTTTCTTTCAAACGTTGCTAAAAGTGTTATTTATTTAATTATTTTTTTCCTCCGGGTCATAGCTTAAGTATCTAAAACATAAGGTTCCCGCCAGTATAAATACAGAAAAAATTTTTAAAAGAAAGATCAGAATGAAGGCGAAAATATAAACAATATATTTTTCCACTAATTTTTTTAGACAGATTCATCTATATTTGCAAAACTGGAGTGGCATTTCATACGAATTAAAATTTGAGATAAAGGATTTTTCAGAAGTTATTTTTAATAAAATTAAATCTACTTAAGTTTCTATTTAATATTGTTGATTACGGATAAGTAAAAAACAAGAAATGTTTTCAACTCGGAACAAATAAAATGACGAGAAACTGTATTTTTCAAACAGCCGCTGATGCTAAAGGCGTAGGACTACTTTACTTGCGTGACTCTTTTGTTCCTCGAGGTTTCTCGGTTTCTATTTGTTACTCGCGATAGTCTTCTGTTTCTCGAAGTTACTCGCGATATTCTTGTTTCTCGAAGCTACTGGTGATTCTCTTTTGTTTCTCGAAGTTACACTCTATTTTCTTTTATTTCTCGAAGTTACTCTCAATTCTCTTTGGTTTTTCTGAAATGCTAATGTATGTTAAATTGGCGAAATAAAATGAAACTAAGGTTACAATGAAAATTGTTTTATTTCTTCATAAAATATATTACAATGTCAATTCTTTTGTTTTGAATTCTTCAATCGTGCGTGGATATGTTACAATTGTGTGTAGGATCAGTCGATGATATGAAAAGTAACATGCATAATTTAATAATTCAGGACTAATGTTTCTTGTAAAAGTTAAATCATTATATGAATTTACCAGAATACCAGGATAATTTGTTGGCACCATGTTCAAATCTAAATGCTTCTTCATGAAACCGAATGCTTTCTCATTCCTTTTGACATCTATATTAAAGTCACCCATGACAATAATTGGAACATCTTTAACTATATGAAACTCTTCATCTATCTGAAATAAAACATTAGTTATGTTTTCAACATATGTATTTACCGAGATATAGAGGATCTCCCACACAACGTTTTTTGTGTCGTTTTGGCATGTGAATCAAATTCCTTCCTGAGACCCCAATGGGAGAAACGTAGTCCTACGTTAAAAAAAAAAAAATCATACGGCAATACGGGATTTACAGGCAGGACGGTACTGATACTTCTACTCTGATATTATATACTGATGACTGAAATGATATCTGATATTATATACTGATATTCCCGATTAGTTATTTTTCAGTAGAAATTAACTACATTATGTAAAAGTTTAAGCACAATTCAGTAAGTTTTTTTTTTCATAAAATTGACTAGTGGAGTTTTATAACAAGTAAATGAGAATATTACAAGAATTCCATAATTAAAAATGCGATGATTTGATGATTAATAAAAAGATTTCATAAGATTATAAAAATTCTAAATTTTTGATGCAGTTTAAATTGTCTAACTTCTTGATTCGCTTCAAATTTCAGAATTATTTCACCCTCTGTTGCTTCCTTTGGTCCTCCCCTTTGGTTTATAATTCATAATTATGAATATTATGCAATCTTTAATTCAATATTTTCTGGAATTTTCCACCGCGTGGCGTCATTCGTATGGAAAAAATGTAATTAAATTAATCAGTTAAGTGATATTTAAGTCCTAAAAATATTAAAACAACGCAGTGACATCGAGAGCACATATAAGTGTGCAAAATTTTAAAACTTTAGCACACCAGTGAGTGAGTGAAAAATAGATTTAAAAAATTCCATCTTTGCAAAAATGAAACAACTCAAGGTAAAAGATATAAATAGATCTAAATTTTAAAAAAAGCAAAGAACAAAGTAAGTAATAAAAAATCTTGATAAAAAATCAGGATACGTGCAAAAAGCATGAGCAACATGTTTTCTTTGTGATTTATTTTCGATAGATTAATCTGCATTTGTAACATTTGAGTGCCATTATTTCATATGTTAGAAAAGTTGGGATAAAGGAACTTTTTAAAGTTAATTTTTTTAAAGCTACTTTGTACATTTTTTTTGTTACTTCCTTTTAAAAAAAAACCAGAACCCGAGGTGGCCTGGTGGCAGAGGCTCGACTTCTGGGCCAGATGGTACCAGATTCGAAACCTGATTCCATCTAAGAACCGCAATATATGTGGACCTAGTGTAATCTGGTCAACGAACGAATCGATGGTCAAACGTCCTATCATTGATGTGGTGCTGAAGTTTGGAGAGGAAGGTATCGGCCCAGGTATCGTCCTCGTCATCTGACCACGGTTCACAAGCGTCCCGATGTGGCCCTCCTGTTGTTTCAAAATGGAACGCAAATATATTAAATAAACTAAACTAATAAAACAGTTAATACACTAAGAGTCAATCTGAATTTCTGGATGAACGAGGATTCAAGGAGTTTCGAAGTTATATTATGGACTGTATTGCATTTATCTCCTAACGGATGCAGATGACAAAGAACTGCCATTCCTATTCCAGATGTGCTAACCGTACTAGCTTCGTCCTTTTAATCTACGACTGAATTAAGAGATTTAAAATTTTGTACTATCGATGACAGTACAGTGTTTTGATGTTTTCAAAATTAATTTCTTGTCAATTGATTAATTTAATCAAATTTTGATTCCATATGAGTACATACGCGGCACATCATCGCTCCTCCTATCCCGAGTTGAAGTTCAGAAAATGTATAACTCCAATAAGTATCCTATTGTCAAAATAATATTTCTTAAATAGGAAAAACTATTTGAGTACGCTTAATTTTGACGATTGAGAGTCTATCACAATTTTTAACGACCTAAGTAATAATTTTGCATGTAATATTCGTTGAATTTGAATAAAAAGTAATAAAATTGTTAACATCCCGAATAATAATAGAAGAAATTATGATACTACATTTTTCTAAAATGAATTATTGCATTATATGAGAGTGCAACTGATTGGAACTAGCTCAGTTTTTATTTGAAAGTCACATCAACAGGGAAAACTAAAATTACCTTAGCTCTTAATTGTATAACTACGTACGAGTTATTAATTACATTTCGGAATATATCAAATTATCTAACAAATATTGTTTCAATAATAGCCAATAAAATCGCTCTGAGGCACAACCGACGGTTGTGGCTGAGATGTGGAGACCCACGAAAATACAAACAGAAGCACTTTTTCACAACAATGAAACCAGGATCAATTACTCTCAAGCATACAACATCCCAGAAAAAAGCAAGTTCCTTTTCAGCGTTGACCCCATGTGGTTAAACAGGGTTTCTATATTTTAAATTGGCGAAAGGAAATATAGTAGGGACCAAACCGTCGAGTGAAAAAACCGCCAAACCTGAAAATTTCATTTCTTCACTGATTCGACTGAATCAGATGCAGTGCCCCCTAGCGAACAAAAAGAGTATTATAATGATTTCAATATATTTATTCGGTTTATAATTATAATGAAGTGTCAATGCAAACAAAATACTGCAATATATTGGGGGGAAAAGTACTTTGTATATCTCCACAGAGTTTCAAAGTAGTTAAACGTTTTTTTTTCCAAAAAGAAATATACATTCATAATTATTAAATGTATCCATCTTTGAGTATTTATTTTGACCTTCGTATAATTTTTATACAGAAACGGCTTTTAACTAATTGTAGAATAATATTTCTGTAACAATCATATGAAATTTTGTAATCATCAGCAAATTTTTTCTACCCCAAAAGATGGGTTCGGTGGAGCCCTTCGCTTCATTTCTTTCGCGAAGACAGCCTTAAGTGTTTTTAAATGTAAATTTATTCATAGATGCTTAAAAATTACATGAAAATTGGCAAAAAGCTAATTCAGATATCGAGACGCCACTAACTATCTACTACACAAAATTATTCAGAAAAAATCTAAAAAGTTGAAAGAACACAAAAGTCGTTTAAAATCATGTAAAAGAGGGTTTGACTTGTAAATATGGCGAGTTTTAAGATTCTAAGATGGATACAAAATTTTTTGTACTCTGTGAAAATCTTTAAAAGCGTTTTCTGAGAAATTGGAATTTTCGATATTTTTCTATGCGGCAAACATCATTTTGGAAAATGTTTTTAAGATATTAAAATGAAATATGGCTAAAATGTTTTATTTGTTTCTAGCTATGTTATGAACTAGAATCTAAGCTCTCTTCTTATATTTATTTATTTTAATGACTTTTTAGTGAGAAAAATCGATGATTGTTTTTAAAAAATTCGAGTTTGTTCACAAAGTTTGGAATATCTCCAACACCTTTCGAGGTATTAAAAATATCCTAGTTCATAACACAGACAAGCATGTTAGCTATATACTGTGCAAATATTTATGAAATATATTCAATAGAACTTGTTATAGGAGGTTTGGCGTAAGTGCAAATTTTCACTAAAATTTTGCTAAAAATTGCCTATATTTTGAAAGTCAATGAAATTTCCAATGAAATTGCATTGGAATTCTTTGTTTTATAACTCATTTTAATTAAAAACATGAATGTTTCATTAAAAATTTGAAAAAAAGTGCTCCGAAGGTAGTCACATACCTTAATATAATCGGAAAAGTGAAAAATACTCATAAAGTACCAGAAGGAACATAGATAAATAAGAAAATAAAATATACAATAAAAAATTTAATTTTCTCCTGATTTATACAGAAGGTAAGGTAATTAAGTAAGGAGTTGTAAAATCGGAAAGGTGCACAACAAGTGTTCAAATCAGGTATACATAAAATAGACTTCAGTGTATCAATTTAGATTAAATGACAAGTCGGGAGGAAATTTAAAAAATAAATATATGTATTGCTTCAATCTACATAGTAAATTGGTTCAACGGTTCAAAAACCACTTGGAGAACCCTGAGAATGAAACGATCCTAAAGATAAAGATTAGGGTTTCTTTCCCGGGAAATCGTAAGATTTTCATACTCTTAGTGTTCCCAGGAATTATACTTGGTTGCCGGGAACAAAAAATTGTAAAATTATTGAGAAAATCACCTCTCAAGAATGATATTTTACAAAATTATGTTAAAGCAGAGTTTGGCTGTAAAAAGAGGGTTTGTTTAGAAACCAAAACATGCTGGAATAGTTTGTTCGCAATGCTTGAAATAAATTTGGAGATAAATCTAGCAATTTCAAAAGCATTAATTGATATTAAAGAACAACAAATTTTGACTAATGTAGAATTTGAAACTCTGACTGTAATTGCAGCAGGCTTGAAGCCCGTAAAAATTGGCCCAGAAAAACTATGCTGTCGAAATGCGACTTTGAAAACTGTGGAAGGAGTATTTGCTTTCATTATTGGAGAGTTGAATAAACAATTGAATCAGAGTTGAAAGAGAGAGAGAGAGTTGAAAACAAGTTGAAAATGCTAAGAATATGAAAAGTTCTCTAGTCCAAACGTTGTATATGTATAACTAGAAAAAGCGATTCACTCAAAGATAAAGGTCCTACGTTGTTCAAGTAACAAAAGTTTTAGCTTGAACAACATAATGAAGCAAGAATTTCAGTTATTTCACTCAACAGAAAATCGATCATTCTATAATATAAAACTGGGTTAGGTTTGAAAACAATTCCTTCAACATCAGTTGAAGCTGAGAGGGCATTTTCTGCTGCCGGGTTGTTCATAACAAAGCTGAGAACTAGGCTGAAAAAATTGAATTGAAAAAAGCAACAATGGAAGGTTAAATAAGAGATTATTGGTGCTTGATTTTCAATTAACCCTCTGTGATTCACGAAAATTTGAGGCCAGATGTCTTGTAATTCCTAAAAATGAAGAGAACCGTTAAAATTACTATTAGTGTTTTCTGCCTACCCCCCCCCCCCCGCGTTAAGACGACTCCGTATCTCTTAATGTCCACTGGTGAGATAGGTGGCAAGAACGTCTTTGTTCAATCAGTATGATGGATCACTGTGATATCTGTTAAAGGGAAAGTAGCGCTTTTGAAATTATCTAGGCTTTTTTCTAAATAGTCATCAATGGAACCGTGTACATTTACACTTGTTTTGAACGCATTGTCATCAAAATAAGCTGCATACTGAGAGTCTTCTTTCATTCTGAAATATTTTGAAGGTTCCAGAGGAACCATAGATTACAAGATAGATGGTAATGTACTCCGTTGGCCTGCGAGGGGGACCCTCGTGGTGAAACCACACATGGTAGCTGGTCATCTACGTTGATGCTAATGTACTTTTTCATGGGAACAAGAATTATTCATCGTATCCTCGTATAGTTCTTTACTAGACTCTTGTTAGTTCAGTATTCACCTTAGCATGGAGAGTTTGCATCTCTCTGGTTCATGAGTTCGAAAACTAAATTTATGACTTTGAGAAGCTTATTTTCTATTGTACCTTACTTTATGTAACTTAATTGATTACAGTGCTTCAGATTTCTACTTAAAATAATATTTAGCGCAAGCAATCCAACTCAGTATTTTTTTTTTTATTTTTCCTTATATTTTTTATTGTCTTTTTTATTTGTCTTCTTTCATTCTGAAATCTTTTTGAAGGTTCCAGAGGAGCCATAAATTACAAGATAGATGATTATGTACTCCGTTGTACAATTATCAATTGTACAACGGAGTAGATAGTTTATAATTGACATTTTATTCAATGGTACAATTGATATAAGGGATAATTTACTTAAATCCAATGTGGGATTGAAGTAAATCATCTCTTTTTTGTTTTAATTTAAACAAGCCATGCTTTTTTAATGAAATTATTATCCATCATTTGAGAATTCTCAAAAGCACTTCGGTTTAATTGTAGATGACTAATGTTGCAAATAATGATTTTATGAATACTTTTAGTCAGTGGTGACGACTCTGCGGGGGGGGGGGGGCAGTCGCCCTCCACCTTTTTGCGGAAAAAAAATCAAATTTTTTTTCGTTTTAGCTGCCTAAAACCAGAAATTATAAAAGAACAATTGGTTCCGGGAAAGCTAGCTAGTTTGGTAACTTAATTTTAGGTAGATTCCTTATAGGAAGTCTACCTATTGCAATGGTTTTCATGACGCGACTTTTTTATATATATGTGGGTGTCAGGGATGGCCAACAAAACACTGCTTCTTTAAAATGAAAAGATTTAATGATGATTTCTAATTACAGTTAAATGGCTTAATAAATGAAATGATTAGCTATGAATTAAAATTAAATGAAATTAGCTATGTACAGAAAACAAGAATACAATCAACTGTAACTGCAGAGTTGCACATCTTTACGTCTTTAGAAGTGTCTTTTGGAGCAGGCGTCTTTTTCGAACATCCCGTCTGGATGTCAGAACGTCAACTGACAAGTTCTCCTGAGATCCGCTAGAGGCGCGGCGGGAATCACGTGGGTTGCCGTCAGCCTGGCACCACAATCTCGGCCTTCCTGGATTCGGCTGGTCCTCCAGACGACACTGCAATTATACAAACAAAACAGAGAGAAAAAGAAACACAGCAGAAATCGAAGATTAAAAAGTTCTGAAAAAGAAAAAAGAGTTCATGATATTAGAGTTCCGACATCGTGTTCCAGGGTTTCCAGTATTCAGCACGTGTTGTCGTAAAATTGGGTCCTTCGTGGTTTCCCTCTTTGATAACGTCGTAGGTATTTCCTCCTTTTGCTCTATTGATACTGTAGGGTCCAAAATACTTCGGCTTCAGTTTCAGGTTTGGTCCATACTGAGTTCTTTTGATGGCAACAAGATCTCCAACTCTGTAGGGTTTTGGTTCTCGTCTTCTTAAATTGTACGTCTTCCGGTTTTCTTCTTGAATCTTGAAGATTTGCTGCTTCGCATGTTTTCTCAGTTCTTCTCTTTGAGCTTCAAAATTGGCTTGGAATTCAGCTTCGACCATTTCTTTGAGCTTATCTAAGTCTCCAATATTCATCTTAGTACCAAAAAGCAATTCGAAAGGTGTGGTGTTGATACTTCGTTGATAGGTGGAATTTATCGTTTGCTGTAGTTCATTTGTGAACTTATACCACTTGTTTGGATTTTCCAGGGATAATTTTGAAAGAACTGGTATGATGGTCTGGTTGATACGTTCAATCTGTCCATTGGCTCTTGGCAGGCCAGTCGTAATTGCATGATGTTTTATTTTTTCTTTGGCACAATAATCGGCAAAATCACCAGAGGTAAAAGCTGTATACCTCTATCAGAGATTATTTGGAAAGGGCTTCCAAACACAGCTTTTTGAATTTCCAACTTTGCTATCACTTCAGCTGATGTTGTGCTTTTTGTAGGATAAATCCATACAAATTTAGTAAATGCGTCGATGATTGCCAAAACATATTTATAATTTTTATTCGTACTCTCCAAAGGTCCAAGATGATCGATGTGATACGTGTGCAACGGCGTGTCTTCTTTTTGTAACGGGTGCAGAAGACCCTCCTTCTTTCCCCTTTTCTGATTTATCAGGATACAATGGACGCAGTTGGATATGATCTTCTCTACTTTTTGTCTAAGTTTGGGGATGTAATAATAATCTTGAAGGTGTTTCTCGGTGTATTTAACTCCAGTATGTCCTCTTTCATGTGCATTTCTTATAATTTCGGTTTGTATACTGTCAGGCACAACTACTAATTCTTTACCCTCAACAAATTTATACAAAATTCCGTTTCGATCGCAATAGTTTTCGTAAGCAGAAATTCTTAATAATTCTTTTACTTCATTGTCATTATCTTGAGCTGATTTTAATCTCGGTAAGATGTTATCAAATGAAATACAAAATATGTCTATGGGAGATCTACTTAGGGAATCAACATGAGTCATCCGTGTACCAGAACGATGCTCAATGACGTAATCCAATTCTTCCATCAATAAAGCCCAACATGCAACGCGAGTAACCAAGTCTTTTTTTTTTGCATAGTTTTTTCGAGCGCGGAACAGTCTGTTACAATTTTGAAAGGAATTCCTAATAGGTAAACACGAAATTTCTTTACTGCCTCTATCACAGCAAGAGCCTCAAGTTCATAACTAGAATATTTCTTCTCGGCGTCTGTTGTTTTCTTACTCATGTAGTAGGTGGGATGGAAGTTTTTATCATCAGGGGATTTCTGCATTAAAATAGCTCCGTATCCCTCTAAGCTAGCGTCAGTGTGCAATTCAGTTTCGTAATTAGGGTTATAAATTCTTAATACAGGTTTTTCAGCTAACATTAATTTTAATTGATTAAATGAGATTCTTTCCTCTTCACCAAATTTAAACTTTCGGTCTTTTTTTAAGAGATCACTTAATGGTCTGGCAATAGTGGAGTATTTTGGGATAAACTTTCGAAAATATCCGGTGAGTCCTAAGAAACTATGAATTTGTTTTAGATTAGCTGGTTCCGGAAAATTAAGGACAGCTTTAGTTTTTAGAGTAGATGGAAAGATTTTACGGTCTTCAACGACATGGCCCAAGAATTCAATGCGCTTCTTCAAAAAATGAGATTTGTTAAAGTTGATCTCTAGCCCATATTCACTAGCAATGCTTAGAACACGTTCGACTCGTTCAATTCCTTCTTCAAATGAGGAAGATAAAATGATGATGTCATCCAAGTACGGGAGAACAATACCATCATTAATTAAAGGTCGAAAAATGGTGTTAATGTACCTTTGAAACACGGCTGGAGAATTACATAATCCAAAAGGAACTTTAAGGAATTGATATTGGCCTTCATGGGTGACGAAAGAGATATATTTTCTACTATCTTTGTTTACATCAACATGGAAGAATGCCTTAAGATCGATAGTACTGAAGACGCGTGATCCTTGCAATCTGTCTAAAATATCCTCGATTAATGGGAGGGGAAATCTATCCTTTATAACCACTTTATTTAATTTCCTATAATCAATGCAAACTCGAGGGATTCCATCTTTCTTTCGGACGATTGCCACTGGGCTACTGTATTCTGAAGAACATGGTTCTACAATCCCTTGTTCTAACCATTCAGCTACTTGAGTTTGGACAATTTTTTTCTCTGAAAACGTAATCTACGAGGCTGATGGGAAATAGGTTCATTACTTTTTACCAAAATGTTCAATTCAACATTTGTTGTTTTAGTTTTTGTGCGGTACGTAATTTAAAATTGATTGTTGTAACTTATCTTTAAATATATTTGGAACGTCAGGTCCAATGTTTAGTTCAACTTCGTTAGGGGTTACATCAATTGGTAGGACGGATAATGAGTCAACTTCCTCTATACGCTGAAATTTTTCTTTAATCACAATTCCATTTTCATTAATTACCGTCTCACCTTGCATTAATACATTCATACCAACAATCACATCATAAGACATAACATTTTTTTCTACAACATATATATCTGCATTACACTTGAAATCAGCAATTTTAATGTTACCCTTAAAATAACCTAATGGGTTTACTTTGCATTTACCAAATCCACTTAAAGAGAGATTCAATGGGTACAATTTACAAATATTTAACTTATCAAACACTGATTTACGAAGCAATGTCGCTTGACTTCCAGTATCGATAAGTGAATTAACGCTTATATCTTCAATTGTTACTTTATTGTCAAGCCTTGGTTTGAATTTAACGTCCAAGGTGGCTACTTCTGGTTTAGACTTCGTTTTATCACATTCTGAAGCTTTATGTCCGAAGGCTCCACATTCAAATCCTTTATCCTTATGTACACAGAATCGTGAGATATTATTTGGGTCATCACAGTTAAAACAAAATTTATTCTTGCGACTTTCAAAATTATTATATTTCATTCTTTCAAACCCACCACTTGATTTTACTTTATTTGCACTTTCGTTTTTAGAGTTCAATCTATCATCATGCCCTTGTTTCGGTTTTAATTTATCAAAAGAATTAAATCTAGGATTGGAATCATATCTTGCTTTGGTTTTATCGAAACCGCCTTTACTTTTCGAGTAATCACTCTTTATTACTTCATAAACTTTAAGTTTTTCTTTAAATTCAAGTAAATTCTTACATCCGTACAAAATTTTGTTTTCTTGCCTATCATTGATACCTTTAATCACATAATGCATTAAAGCGGCATCTTCAATTTTACCAGAACTGCATAATTCTTTCATTTTTGAAAAGTATTCTGGAGCGGATTCAGAATCCCTCATTTTTCTTTTACTCAAGAGTTCATGCAAGTGAGCTGGATTTATCTAAAAAGAAAATTCATCGATCAACGCTTGTTTCAATTTTTGCCACGATTTAATTTGTGGTTCCGTTCTTACAAAAAGAGCGGCAGTTCCGCCAAGCGATCTTTTAGCAAATATAAACTTTTGTAAGTCTGACAGACTAAACAATTGGGAAATGTTTTCAAAGTGAATTAGCTATATTTTCATGCGATTCTGCATTAAATTTAGAAATGGCACTTTCGATATCGGAAAAATTTATAACAGTATTCTGAACGACAGAGCTTCTATACTTATCAACAAATTGCATATCATAAATCTTATTTGCATCACATTGCGCTTCACACTGCACATCACAACACTGCATGCAAGAATCTCTTTTATTTGAACTTTCACCTTCGAAAGAATTGCTTTTTTTTATTTTCTTTTTCGAAATCATTCGCCATTGTCTGAGTCATAAATATATGCCCGCGAAGTTTCAGCTAACGCTTCAAGGTTACACAAGAAAGAAAGAATTCTTTTTGATACTTCCGGCTTTGGGCCATCAAATGAAATATTTAAAATATTACATATCGTAATGAGTTCGTTCAGCGAAAATAACTCATCTACACTTCCTAACTTTTCTTTAAATTCCTCGCTGTCGACTTGAAAATTAAATCCAATAAATTCTCGTATTCTCTTTCGATTTGATCTGTCGCCAAGAGAATCGAAAAGGAATTTATGCAAATTCGTTATTTTTTCTGTTTTACAATTCTTCAATGCAGTGCTAATTTCTTGAATATCATTTAAAGCAGTCATTTTAACAAAATGAATGCTACTTACCCCTTTCAGAAGAAATGATATAATCCGGTTTCGTAAATAATCAACAATGTCCACTTTCACAGTTTTTTTTGTCACAAAGTTTTTTTTTTTTTTCACACGGTTTAAGTTATTCAGTGTTCGCTAAATTTTCACAGTCTAGAGAATTATTTCACACTTCACTGAATTATTGCGTCATGTCCATTCGTCCATATTAATAGTCAAAAATTTTTGCGTTTCATCAATAATATTGCATTCTACTTATCATATTGCATTCTATTTATCATATTGCATTCTATCCCACTTCTGAATTGTGGGTGTCAGGGATGGCCAACAAAACACTGCTTCTTTAAAATGAAAAGATTTAATGATGATTTCTAATTACAGTTAAATGTCTTAATAAATGAAATGATTAGCTATGAATTAAAATTAAATGAAATTAGCTATGTACAGAAAACAAGAACACAATCAACTGTAACTGCAGAGTTGCACATCTTTACGTCTTTAGAAGTGTCTTTTGGAGCAGGCGTCTTTTTCGAACATCCCGTCTGGATGTCAGAACGTCAACTGACAAGTTCTCCTTAGATCCGCTAGAGGCGCGGCGGGAATGACGTGAGCTGCCGTCAGCCTGGCACCACATATATAACGCTTTTTCCCATGTTATCTTGTGAACACGATAACTGGAGTAATTTTGATCTAAATTTAACCAGCGTGGGATATGTTGCAAGGATAGTGAAAATCTCGGTCGAGTTCGTAGATGGGCTTTCCAGCTCAAAGGAGGTGGAAATGGTGGGGGGTGGAAATTTTCATTTTCCCATAATTCCTTTACAATTGAAAATAGAAAGAAAATTCAAATTACGTGAATTATTGCCCTATCATAACGAACAATTTTTGCATTTAAACTTTTTCGATAGCTGCAATTGCTTAGAAGTTACGAGCTCAAAAGTGATTTTCCCACCCTTCCCCTCCTCTCCCCCTAACTTTAAGTACGTTATAACCTATGCATGTTATCTCTTATTGGAAAGTTCTCGTCATTTGCAGCCTTTTCCACCCGCTTTCATTCTTGCAGCTCTAATCCTTATGAGAATAGAGGGCGAAATGTTCTTTGCCTTATTATTAGTAGAGATGTATATATATATGTGGTGCCAGACTGGCGGCATCCCACGTCATTCCCGCCGCGCCTCTAGCGGATCTAAGGAGAACTTGTCAGTGGACGTTCTGACATCCAGACGGGATGTTCGCAAAAGACGCTTGCTCCAAAGACGATTGCGACGAAGGGAATGTGTGTGACTCTCCAACGATTATTACTTTGTGTTCTTGTGTTTATCATCTGTACATAGCCACTCATTTATCAAGCCATTTAACTGTAATTAGAAATCATCATTAAATCTTTTCATTCAAAAAA
>BGPR01000163.1:709792-731022 GCA_013235015.1 Araneus ventricosus | reverse complement strand
CTTTTGTCTTCAGTTGGCCATCCTGACACCCACAATTCCAGAAGTGGGATGAAACTTTAGATGGGGTATACAGCTCAAAGGGGGTGGAAATTGTGGGATGGAAATTTTCATTTTCCCATAATTCCTTTACAATTAAAAATATAAAGAAAATTCAAATTAATCTAATTATCGCCTTATATCGAGCAAATTCTTGCTTTAAACTTTTTCGATAGTTGCAATTGCGTCGAAGTTATTAGCTGAAAAGTGATTTTCCCTCCCTTCCCCCTATCTTAAAGTACAACCTATGCATGTCACCCCTTGTTGAAAAGCTCTCGTCATTTGCAGTCTCTTCCATCCTCTTCCATTCTTGCAGCTCTACTCCTTATGAGAATACAGGGCGAAATGTTCTGTCGTGTTGACAAGGTACCAAAATATATGTGGTGTGGTGGTTTAAAAGAGATTTTGAATTAAACCAAAGATTTATCAGAACACCACTTGAATTAAAACCTTTTAAAGTTAACGGCCAAAAGAATCACAACTTATGCGTTGTGTAGTGAAATTTTTTGCAATAACTTCCAGGTTCAATTAAATCAATAAATAAATTCAGACCTAGCAAAATTCTCTTGAAGTCAGTGTGCATTTGAGATACAGTAAATGACAGACACATAAATAGAAATAATACAACAAATTTATTTAAAATCTTGAATTGTATTAAAAAGTATATCTTGGCTAATATATGACACTACAAAATGCAAAACATTGTCAACACATCTTTATATGGAGAGGCCCCTTTCGCTTGCAAGCATTTACTTATTAAATAAAGACATAAACACTTCAATAATAGGACATATGTTGTGATAATATTCTTTCAATTTACCATTTTTTTTTGTTAGCCGATCTTTGCACATTTAGTAAAATTTAAATCATGTATTATTACTCAGCTAAAAAATCAATTCTTTTAGATTTTTACACAATTACATTAAAGTTCTTGACTAACCATACACTTCATTTATTTGAGAATTTACTCTGGCAAAGATAAATAAGTTTCCAAAAACAAACTCTTTAACAACATAACAATTTATGGGATTCACCTCTGGTTTAAACATTTAAATTTCAAAAAAATTTTAAAACAACTTAGCTGACAGGTGTGGCTGGCTGTTGCTGGCATGGCGACACTGCATGGGAAATTAAACTGGCTTTAGATGGACATCAATTAGTGTGTTTCACTGGAACAGCCGTATTTTCTCTGGTGGCCTGAACATCTTCAAACAGGGGGGGGGGTGATTTTCGCTCCAAACAGGTGTCAGCAGCATGACCCGTCCTCAGGTGACTCGGGTTAAAAACGATGACGTGATGTACAAGGCACTGCTAAGATGAGTGACTGGATAAGCTGGTCAGGGCTCAGGAGTTGTGTATGAATCTTGGGCATCAGAACCTCTGCAGGTGGGTCACTGGCAATCAATAGGCGCGCTACGCTTGAGAAGCAGGCGCACACATGTAGTTGGAGATTCTATGGAACTGCCGGAAGGCTAGCTTTCGCACACTCGGAAGGAAAATGATTTTACGATCCTTGTTAGGCCTAACACGCCTGCTAATCATGATAAACGACGCAACGGCCAGCCCCGCATGTGCCACAGCTAAAATTTGTTTAAACAAAGTTCTTTGGCAGCCATGTCTCACATCAATTGGTAGTGAACTTCCATATCACTTCTTTCTGCCAAAAAAATGACATATCTTCCTCTCTTTTTTCTTTCAGCCAAAAATCTATGTCTGTCTCTCTCAAAATCCCTGTCTCTCCACCATGTACCAGCCATTTTGAATCCCCCGGGGAGGATCGCCAAGCAACGCCAAACCGCCAGATTTTTAAAACGGGCAAAGGCACGGTTAGCATTAAAACTTTTCTAGCCAAAGAAAGCCACCCTCGCCAACTCGAATCTGAATGGGTAGAGCAAGCAGAAACTGCTCTGATCTTACCCAATCAGAACGAGGCATCCTTGTCGCTGACCAAGGAGCGGGTTTCAAATTTAATTTTGAAGAAAGGGGATTTAAGAGATTTAGTGTTTCCAACCTGTCACAGCGGACAGGAAGAGAGGCGTGTCAGCTCCATCTGGTGAACATCTTGCTTGACCTGTTTTCCGCTGGACAAACGAAGCGACATCCTTTCTGAAATGACAACAGGCGAAGAAATCTATGGATCGTTTCTCCGACAAAGCGCGTAGGATTGTATTCCCACCGAGTTTGTCGGTTCGAAAATTTGCTTACACGTGCATTGAAGGGGAGGGGGAAAAAGGAAGCAGCTGTTATCTGTTTCTGCTGTTACTTGCAGGTGTTTTGTAGAACAAGAACCTAAGGAATGGAGGCTTTTAAATTTAACTGAGAAAATTACACAAACAATTATACGTACTTTTGAATTAATAAAGAATGTGCATTAAGCAATTTAAATCAAACAAAGTGAATTAATCAATTATTACCTTTAAAATGAAACCAAACATGAATTACATATATTGAATTCACAATAGAAAAATTGATAGAATAAATAAGACATGGAGATATCAGAATTTGAATCTGTCAAGAAGAATTTGTACCTTTATAGAAATATATATATATATAAAACATTGTTATTTCAACATGACAGTTCTTTTCCTTATTATTATCAGTAGAGATGTACACGTATAACGCTTTTGCCAAAGTTATCTTGTGAACACGATAACAAGAGTAATTTTGATTAGATTTTAACTGGCGAGGGATATGTTGTATAGACGGTGAAAATCTGGGCTGAGTTCGTAGATGGGCTATCCAGCTCAAAGGGGGTGAAAATGGTGGGGGGTTGAAAATTACATTTCCCTATAATTCCCTTACGATTGGAAATAGAAGAAAAAAAATCTAAATGAGGCGAATTATTACCCTATCATAAAAAATAACTTTTGTTCTGAAAATTCTTTTATAGCTGCAATTGCTTAGAAGTTATTAGTTTATTAAAAAGCGATGTTCAACCCCCCCCCCCCCGTAATTTATCTTTTCCCCAAAGCTCCGTTATGATTGAAGATAGAAAGAAAATTTCAATTAGGAAAATTATCACCTTATCATAACAAACTACTTTTGTACTGAAAGTTTTTTGACAGCAAGAATTACTTAAAGTTATGAGCTGAAAAGTGATCCCCCCCTCCAACTTAGAGTGCGCTTTAACCTATGCACGTGACACCTTGTTGAAAAGCTCCCATCAGCCGCATTCACTTTTTATACCGTAAAAAAGCTGATACATCCGGCTTTGCTCCGGATTAAAATGCTTTCATGTCTAATATTAATGTAAAAACAACTATTGTATAAAAATTATAATACACAATGCCTTCCTCTTGTCTTAAATAAAAAGTGTGAAAAGTTTCGTTGAAATGAGTCCAGTGGTTTAGGAGGAGATGTTGAACATACATACATAGCCACAATGACTTATATTTAAAATAAGATAAATTCTAACTATTACTGGCAAATACTACGAGCCGTAAAAAATGCTTTAGTGAATATTTCGTCTCAATTAATTAAATATTTAATTTTAATTAAGTTAATGGTTAATTTTATTTAATCAAACAGTTAATAATAATATTTAGTTTGATAATTAGTTAACTTGATAGATAAATTTTATTTGATATTTAATTAAACATGGCGGTACTAATATTTGTTTAATAAATTTAATATAAAATAGCGAAAAAAGATAGAAATTTAACAAAGAGGTCCCTTTTTCCTTATTGATATTAAAAAATATCTCATTAACTTTAAAATTGTTTGGGGTTTTTCTGCCTGAGTATTTGCTTTTAACCGTCAATGGAGATTTAAATTTACTGTTCAAAATGGCTGCTTTCATATTCTATGCTTTAAACACGAATATTAAATTTGCCATTCACAATGTTTAATCATTTTTATTCTCTTATGTGTTAAGAATTTAGTGACTATTATCTCTGTAACAAGGGAGTTCTCTAAATGAGCCCATTCTAGTAATGTTTAAATGTTTCATGTCATGTGATTTTACCATATGACAAAGTAATGTTCGCACAATTAAAATAGTAACCTAGATTAAATAAACTAATCAAGAGTCGTTCTTCATTCGTGTCACGTGTCAATTTCTTGCTACTATTTCAGATAGGCTGGCTTAGTGTTATCTAGGGGATGTTTACACTGCTGGGATGTTTATTTCTTTATGATTCCTACCTGTTGAATGATTATGCGTTGGAATATTAAAAACAATTTGAGCAATGTACTGACTAATAAATCTAGCATAACCTTTTGAGTAGAATAAAACCTTGATATACAGTAAAAAATAAAATGTCATGAAAACAGAATCATGACGTAAATATTGCGATGTGTGGAAACAAAGTCATTGGCTATGTCTGTATTGATAAATATGTAATATTACGTTACTTTTGCAACATTAACGTAAAGGAATATACCTTTGCCTTCCAGCTTGCCGAAAGAGTTTTTTTTAAATTTAAAATTACATTATTTATGAAATAACATTAATACCTTCAAAAATACTCCATCGAATTTCTTGAAATACCAGCTAGAACTTCTTTGTTCGCGCTTTTGTCCATGTATAAACTTGAAGGGTCATTAATCTCATTAAATCGATTTCAATGCAAATAAGTGCAAAGCTCCACAATACAGTAGACAGAAAATGTATCTCTCAATATATTTAATGTAACGAATGCTACTTTAAAACATCATTTTATATGGCCTTTTCAAAACAATACTGAAATATTTGACTGTTATTTCTTCTGTATATGCACCCCCTACGGCTGTGGCCTAGGCCATAGCCTAGGAAATCTGGCTCTATATGTAATCCCATGCGCCAGAGAAAAAATATTATACTCAGCGGTATAAGGAAAAGTACGCCTGGATACCTCTACGCACAAATGCCATTATGGTGTAAGTCAAATTCATGCAAATAAGTAGAAACATTTATTAAAAAATATTAATTTCTAAAATAAAAACATAGATGATTGCTTATTTCATAAATATGAACGGATTTATTTTTTGTAGGAGCATGGTATTATCACGTACGACAGTTACGAACTAGTTATTTACAGTATTAGAAAATAGAAATGGCCAAATAAAGTGATTGCGCCATAGAGCTAAGATTAAATATTAACAAGCGACAGAAAAGAGGAAACAGTTTTTGTAACTAAAAAAATGAACATTTTTAAAAAAAAATATTAAGCTCTAAGTTAAAGTTTATTGACTTTTTAAGTTTAAATGAAACTCAATTTTCTGCATAATTTTAAAATGATTTTCCCATCGCAACCTTCTTTAATTCTTCTTGAATTCGAGAAATATTGAAATAATATTTTTCGTTTGCGAATATATAATTCAACTTTTTTAAATAATTTATTTATGAAAATAGATTTTTTTCCCTATAAAAATACGCCGATTTATTGCCAGAATTTCATATAACTACTAATTAACAAAAGTTAACTAAGCTGTTTGAGTGAATTGAATTTAATTAACTTGCTTAAGTGACTCTCTTTAATAGGCAATAAAAGTTAGGAGGTTTATTAATGATTCTAATTTATACTGCCAATATTTTCCACAACTGCAGAAGTAAAAAAATGATTTAAAGGTGAAATGAATTTTGGCGGTAGTTTCCTCGGCAGCAAATTTTATTGCATCTGATGACTGCTAATATTTGCCCAACTGGTGGACGTCCATTTCAAAACAATATTTAAGAAAACCATTTTAACAACCTCTGTATTTTTTTCTTAGCTTTTATGTGCATTATTGAGTATATTTTAATATACATTTATTTTAGGAGAAACTACAATCACTTTTGAGCCACTTCTAATGATGAATCAGAGGACATTTTAAGTTGGCGAAATTCATTAATTATTAATTTCAGTAGACCCAACTCTCCACCTGAAAAAGAAACTCCTAGAGTCTTGCCTGCTAGGAGAACCTAAATCGCTAACATTTGACGATTCCAATTTCCATTCCATGAATCAAACAGTAGAGGCGCTTTTTTTTCACGGTATTAAAATATTTAAAATTTTTGTCAATCATTGCAGCTTATTAGATATTTTATACACTTCATCAATGCTGCATGTATGTGAACCATTAAACGGTTAAAGAAAAACATTTTGATACGTAATAGGACTCATTCAAAATTATATTGTGTTAATATACTTAAGTGGTATAAGTCTTTTTTGTCAACTTGTCAAAATAAATGAATTATAAACATTATTTTTGCATTCCGATTCAAATGTTCAGACAGAAGTGGACGCAAAATAATATGAGGTTTCATTCTTAACCATTGTCCCGTGGAATGTAATAATTGAAAACATAGCCTGATTAATATTTTATGTTCTCGGATTCTGAAACCCTCCACGCTTTTGTGCAAAATGGGGGGAAGTGAAAATGGAGGGAGAGATGTTATACTTAAGGCTGTAGCACACTTGCTTATATTTCGTTACCAAGGGAGAGCAAGTATTCGATGGGCGCTTTCTCCTTCAATGTGTCCTTGACCGAAGGGGGTAGGACGTCCTTTCTTTACGATCTGACAACCCCCAAAAAAGGGATGACAGTTGCAATGTGTAATTGCCTTTTAGGCGATGCAAATAGTTTTTTTTTTTTGCGTTTATATTTTTCGCAAAGAAACAGACCCAAAGAATTGCACATCTCTGTATAAAAAGCTATAATTGATAGAAAAAATTTAAACGAAAACATACATATTTTAATAGATTTTACAATTAATATGAAGTTATTATTAAATTTTCTATTGCCATAATTTCATCATCTATGCTATCATTAATTCTCTCTGTAATTATCAAATGCAATTATTTCCCACAGATTTTATATTAACCAATAAGATGCATTCCTACACCTTAAACAAACTCTTTTTTAGTAATTTACAATATGATTAGGTCATTTTTCCTTAACATGCGACTTGCAAGAAAATTAAATGCATGAACATGTATCAAGTACTCGCAAGTGTTGTAATCTTTCATCGGCACACTGTCAGAAATAACTATTAATTCTAAAATTAATTATCTTTAGGGTTTAAGAGGCCTTAGAGATAAATTCAGCCCTTTAAAAACAATAAATTTTTATGCAAGTGTAGTATACATTATGTATAGGGGAGACCAGGGTACAATGGACCACTTTTGAAAATTTTGAATGTTTATTTTCAAAACACTGTTTTTTTTTTGTTTTTGGCTTGAAAAAAATGCATACATATTCTCTACATATTAAGATTTATGTTACACTCTAAATTTATTAATTATCTATACTTTTTTTAATATTTATTTTTAAGTAACAAGTGACGAAGTGGACCATTGTAGGGTAAATAAAATAAATTGAAAAAAAATGTGTAAATATAGTACATTTTTGAATAGCATAAAACATAGAATGCATCATATTTGTTTATTCATGGCTTCAATGCATACTTATAATGCAAGATTAATGAATATTAAACTTCGCAAATTACACACCAAAAGATTTCTGTGTCACTGAAACTGTTTTTTGTTTTTGTTTTTTTTGTTTTGTGAAAATGTAACTTCTGGAAGACTCATCATAATATCTTGAACATTTACAAAAGATTGGTTATCTATGGAAATGCTTTTATGGGACAGTACTAGCCTCTTTTTTAATAAATTTTATATCGTTTAAGACTTAATTTATGTATAATAACCAGAGATACAAACTAATAAGTGCATTAATTTGTTCCAAAAATCATACTATTTAATTTAATTTTTGCTTAATATAGCTATACTATAAGAACTAGAAATTTACTGAATGTTTATAAAATATAAACATGAAAAAATATCAAACAAATAATGTAAAACTTTGACACCAAATTGATTAAAAAGTAAGAAATTTGTTATTCAGTTATTTCATATGCAATGAAAAACTTGCTATAAAGAAGGAAAATGTAATAAAATGCATACTGAATGAAAATGCTTTATTTTTGCTTAATATTAAGTAAAATGCCTGTTATATAATTATGTGGCCAAAACTTGTACAAATTAAGATATATTATTTAAAAATTCATAACTCAAGATATAATATTTTTCCAGAGAAAGAATTTTATTAATTAACAGGCAATAAAAGTTACTAAAGAATAGTGTCAGTACGATTTAAAAAACTTGAGCTCGTCATCCGCTGTGAAAATTCAAATTCTAATTTTCTCTTAATGTGGCAAAAACTGGAGCATCTACCTTATTTCACTGTACCAAATATATTTTCTAGCATCCATGGTGATGGCGTGAACACGGTATGAAATGGCTTATGTGTTGCCCGAAAATCGCGCCTAAATTTTCAGTGACGTCACTGGCGAGTCGAACCTGATTGGTTCTGTTATTCACGCCCATGAACTTGCATGGATGTTTTTTGTTCTGTTCGAAAGCTCCCATCTTCGCTTTGAGGGCTAATAAAACCGGTTCAAACGCCCTAGAAGCGGTTTCGCTCTCCCTTGGTGACGAAATATAAGCTAGTGTGCTACGGCCCTTAGCGTGACCTAACGAAGAACTCCGGAAATGCTCCCATCTTACTCATTGCCTGTCACCCCTTTCCGGTGTAAAATCGTCCAAAAGTGCTAGTCTCAGGATATTGAAACGATCAGTAGTTGTTAGTGTAGAGATGTGTTTCCGAGTTTTGTCAGAAAACATCATAATAAGAGGTAGTATCTCGTTAGAAGCTGCAACTTATGCATATTTTATCCTTTAAAGTTTTGTTATAATTCTTTTTAAAGGTAATAAATGTCATTAGAGTACAGTTACTGCAAATGTGAATGCATTGGCAATATTTTTCACCAACAGATACTTATCAAAACTATCTATGATGTTAACCAACAGTGAAATTTAATCGGAAACCAGAAAATAAATTTACATATTTACATGGAAAAAATTAAAAGGGGATTGCTTATTTGTACAAATCCGCTTGAAATAAGATGTTTTTGTTTGAAGGATAATAAAAAGAATAATATAGAAAAACTAGCAGGAAAAAAACTTTGAGCTTGGTTGAGCTATATTAACGTCCCGTTTTGAAGCAACATGAGGGCTATTTAAGAAACTTTGAGATAGTTTTAAATTAATTATATAACTTTTTGATAAGTAAAAATACTTATTAACATAAGTTATTTTAATTTGTAGCAACATTTCATACCGATTCTCCTTCCCTTCATATTTTAAATGTATGTCTAGGTGCAATATTTAAGGGAATAAATACTTCCACTTTTCTGGGACATACTGTATACGCTTAATACCTGAAAAAGCTAAGTTTTATTTAACTATAAGAACGCTCTGTTTCGAAGCTACTTAAGCAGATGGACCTTTGACATACTTCTCCTGGTCGAATCTCGAACCTATCAATTCTTGAAGCTTACTACAAAGCCATCATGACTCACTAATGTAACAAGAAAAGAATAGTAAACACAGATCAGAGATCAAATCCCAAATACTCTTCACAGAATGCTGAATTTGAACTGAAACTGTTAATCTGTAAAAAATGCTAAACCTGCTTTGGCACCAAATTTTGCAGTCATAAATTTTTTAGCCAACCATTTACATAATTTAATACCCTGGCACAGTACATTTAACATCCGAATATTTTCTAGGTGGCTTTCCTTAATAAGATTACCCACACACAAAAAATATACATCTTGCTGAAAAATTTAGTAAAATAATGGTCAGTGTAAATTAGAAATAGCTTACTCGTAAATTTTTGTTTTATTATTATTCATTGTGCATTCTCAGAAAAATAATGCATACAAATTATAAAAAAATCTAATGACATATCACATGTATAAAAGATGCAAATAAAAGGCACACTTGAAAGCTGGCTAAATATTGAAATTATCAAAAACAAAACTTGCACTTAAAAATGCAAGAATAATCAATGGAAAGTTGCAGAAAAATAGTTGTTCGTGGTATATTTGAATTTGTGACAAATGCAGGACAGACTACTATTATAAGGGAAAGGAGGGTAAGAGTACGCACCTAGTGGAATTTTCGTTATAAAAAATGAGAATTGAAAAGTTAGAGCCTCGAAAATATACTGAACCATAGTTTATTAGCTTCGAAAGAAGGGTACAAAAAAATTAAAATTTTAGCTTTAAAAATATATATTACGAAACGCAAGGGAAAAAAATGCCAAATGCGTACTCTTACCTGACGTGGCGGGTAAGAGTACGCAGGATGTGAAGCCAAGAGTGGCGGACCGAAAAAGTCGAAGTTTCTTAGATCTTTTTGTGGTAGTGCGGAAAAGTTGCGAACTCCTATCATTAAAAAGTGTGTAAAATCTTATAACTCTGAACTGATATCTTCTGTCGCCTCAATGGGCAGAAAGTTGTGAAAATTGGACTAAAAATGGTTAAAATTCAAAAATTAATAAAAAAATCTCAGATTTCGTTGGACGGTTTGCGGTAGTGCTTAAGAGTTACCATTTGTTAACAACAACACCTTTACAAAATTTCAGAATTATAGGTTAATATTTTCTGCCGCCTCAACGGCGCTGAATATTGAAAATTAAAGGCGAATTTTTAAATAAATACATGTTTTACTTATGTCATTATAATGCGAATATAAACTTGATTAAACCTTTGAAACATACAAAATTACAAACACACTATTTTTCGTAATAAAAAAGCTTAACAAAATAACCTAATTCAAATATTATTTCCGAAATTAAGAAATCATAACTTTTAATATTTAAAAATAGTAAAAATCATAAAAATTAAACCCATAATTCATAAAATATTGTACCCAATCTCATTATTTTATAATAATAATAATAATGATCAAATAAAATGCAAAGTTTTGTGGGAATGGCTGCTTCGAATTACAGAGCGGATAAGAGTACGCATATGTGGTATGTGCGTACTCTTAGCCGCCGATGTATTGCTTCTCTAAATCGTCTATAGATGACCTTAGCATTCACTAAAGTTAAATTCTAATGTGGCCTCGTTGTTTGGAAGGGAACAAACATCATAATGATATTTACTTTGAAAGCAAGCATTAGTCCTTTATTTACAAAAAAATTACGATTTCTTCACAGAAAAATTACATGCTAACATAACGAAATCATATCTTATCTGATAAATAAAAGACAGTAAGGATGAAAATAATAATGGGGCCTCTTGAGAGAGGTGAAAACACATGTGTTGATATGATCACACTCGCTTCTGCTTGCATTGTTGCCAACAGGGAAAAAAATACATGCGTACTCTTACCCCCACTTCCCTTATTATGCATGTAAACAATCTATATATGTTCAACCAAGATGACTACAAAAGATCCTTCTAATATTGAATATATCTATACTTATAAAAGGCATTATTTGTGTGCGTGTGTGTCTGCGATGTCCAGACCAATCTATCGCACTTACAGCCATGAAATTTGACACACAGGTAGTCGTAATGGTGACTGAATGCACTTCGAAGTCGGAATTTTAAAATTTAATCTAGAAATATATTTATTTAATGTTTTGTGTTGTTTTGGGTCATTTTTGGCACGTTTACGGCCGTAGTATCTTTCCTAATGATCATTGAAAAACAATCCATGCGCCATCGGATAGAACGAACAATTTTCGTTCTAATGAAGATTGTTTTGCAAGTCTAAAGTAATTTACTGAATTTTGAGAAATTTTTACAAAATAGTAAGTTTTGCCATCTAAATTTTATTTCTGTTTTTAAATTTGCTGCATCCAACGTTCTAATAACTCTATTATTTTCAATTTTTTTCAGCTTATAACTGCAAAGGTTCTGTCGGATTTAAAAGTGGTTAAAATATCTTTTTCCCTTTTTTCTTAAAATATATTTTTCCCTGCTCAGTTGAAATATATTTCTCCTCTAGCGAGTTTCCTCGCGCGGCACTTCTCCTGAACGTTGCTGGCAATTTTGATTGGCTGACGGTGCAGAGCGCAGGATACTTCAACTTAACTTTCAACTGAAAGACTTCGGATATTATTTTCGGCAGTGTCTTAACGTGTCTAAGTCTCGCACATTTTACTTGCAGTATAATAATCATTTTCATGTTGCAATTTTTTAATATTGTTTCGGATTAGCGTACTACGTATTGTTTTTCTACAGTTGAAATGTCATTATCGCGAAGAAAAATTAGCGGGAAAATCAATAATGTATTTTTTGTTTTCAGAACTTTTTGAAGTCATTGTGGGAGTTTTTTCCCCTGATTTTGTTGAATTCCTGATTCCACGTGCAACGTCGTGCGCGAATGCTAGTAAAAAATGAAGAATATAAAAATGTCTAATATTAAAAAAAAAAAACATTTAGAAGAAATGCTTTGTTTAAACTATAATTAATTCGATACTAATGAATTAAACTTAAAATCATGCTACAACATTATAAAAAAATCACAGCATCAAAAATTATATAAAAACATCAGCATAACTAGTAAAAAAAATTGCAATAAATAAGGAAATTTAATACAGGATAAAACTCATACAGTCAGAATTATGCTTTATTGAATTGCCTTAAAAATGAATTCCAGCTGTAAAAAGAATCAGAAAACATTTGTCAAACAAATTTTTATAGAATAATCTAGTATAAAATATCATGCAAAAGGTTCTTCATAACTGGAATAAACGAACCAATTTTGATCAGAAAATCATGGACAAAATACACCATTGCCTTATTAGATAGGTTTATTTGCAAACTATATTTAGATCTTCTAAAAAATACATGCATTCAAATGTGTGTTAATGAATTTGATTTTTAAAAATTAGAAATGTTTAAAGAGACAAGGAACAAAGTAAAGAGATGCTTAAAAAGATTCAAGATCTGCATTTTGTAGTATTAATCTGGCAAACGAAGTTTTATGACTATGCTTTAGATTTATTGTATTCTTCTGGGAAAACAAAAGAAAATGAATGTTTCTTTGCACTTCTCGAGAAAATTAAGGACATTTTTCAAAACTAAGCACTCTTAAAGTGCTCAAAAACGTTTTAAAATTTAAGCACTTTTCATGATGCACACTGATTAAATGATTTGATACATGTGGGAAAAATTGGTTTAAAAACTTTCCGAGCATTTTTTAAAACTTGAACTGAATTATTACAAGAAAATCCTCAGACGTCTCTAAATTATTTTGTGGCTATCAAACAAAGATGTTGTACTTTCCAATCTTCCACTTATTCTAATCCACTTGTTTTGATTTGTATCTGAAATCGACTCTCTTTCTCTCTTTCTTCTTATTTTATTCAAAATTGAATTGATAGTAATGCTCACAGTCGGGTGTTCTTTCACAATTTCCCTCAAGCTAACAGGGCACCTATTCCAAAACTCCACAAAAAGTTCGCAATAATCGAAGTCTTTCCTTTGCTCCTGGCAAATCCAGATACACTTCAGCACAGTACAAAAAGTAGCCATATCAAGGAAATGCCACACCATTTCAGCTATTTCCAGAAAGAAACTCTGCAGGGGCCAATTCAAATAGAGTAACAGAATATACAGGGTGTGTTCCTTCAGTATTTTTACTTGCTCTTCCTTGGTCGCAGCATATAGACATAACCGAATATCATCATAGCAAGTCCGATCAAAGAAGGTTATAAATTTCTTTCTGTTTTCAGACCGTAACAAAGGAAAGAAGGGACTACACCTAAAAAGATCTTTTTTCGATAATGCTGGAGGTAAGACGAGGTATTCTTCAACAGCTTGCAACCAAGGAAGCCGAGATCCTTCTTGCATCCATCTAACCCAAAAACTCGTCATGTACTTATTACCCGTTTCAAAATTTTTTGTTTCACCAGATGCCTCCATTTCCTTCCACAAAGTCTGTACACTTTCTTCTAGGCAAAAAATGCAAGCTAAATGAAACCTCTCTCTGATATTAATATTTTCATTCTGAACCAAATGCTCGGCTGTTTTAGTTGTATTAATTGTGCCATCCGATCTCCAGTAAACAGTAATTCCTACTTTCCAACTGAATATGCGGGAATGTTCTGTTAACCATCTGTAAAATTCGCAATACATGCCAGTAATTGTTTTAAACAATCTGCGTCTTAAATGTGCAGGTATGGACAGTATCTTTTCATGCGCTCTCTTTGCCTTGTGATCATTTTGGCTGCCCTCATTAATCCTTGCTGAAATTCCATGCTGGATGTCTGTAAAAACCCTGTCCAATGTTTCAATATCAAATTCTAGGAGGAACGGAGCAGCAATCTTTACTAATGCTATGTGAAAAAGTGATGGGAAGAATGGAGTTATTATCCTAGAATCATCACTAGGCGGTACTGACATCTTTAAAAAACTTTCTAGGCGTTATATTCTAGGGATTACTTTTTCAAGCAAATTTTCTTCAGAATATTTATTGAATCTGAAAAGAAAGAAGCAGTATGAGTTTACTATGCATTTAGAAACATGTATTTCATTAAAAGCACCTTTGCAGTTTACTAATAGAATTTGACTGCAAACTTCATGCTAAGAAAGATGTGATACAGTGTGAGGAGAATACGACGAATGAGGATAATGAAAAACCAGAAAAAATTATTTCATTAATCTTGTATAAAATTGTTTCATATATAATACAATAAATCGCAGTAAACCTTAAACATTACATTTTAAGAAAGGCACCAAAAGTAAATTTTCAAGAATTCTATAATGAGTTAAGTAAATTATAGATTAATAATAAATCTAATCTCCTCCTGAGTTATTTGTTTTCAATACTTTTGTTAAAAACTCATTAACACTTACAATCCGATCATCAAGTTAACCGTTAAATGACCAGTGTTGTCTTTAAGCAGCATACACAATTTTGTCTTCTAAAATCTTGAGAATAAGACTGAAGCTCTAAGGCCTGTTATTGCCAATAGTATACATATTGAAAATTTTATAAAATCAATTCACAACATAGATGGCAGCATTAGAGATGATATGATGATATATATATATATATATATATATATATATATATATATATATAAGAGGCAAAACATGATAGAAAAACAATAAAATAAATAACAAACATTCATATCAAATTCGAAAGGATACGTAAAAAACGAATTGAAAATAAATCCGAGTAAAGACAAAAATGCGAATAGTAACAGATGGAAAAATATATAAATATAACACATACACAATGAATGCGCTAAAAGCTGCAAGTTCAAAAGCGCTGTGGTAGATAGAGTATAAATCGAAAAATGAAAGAGTATAAAATGTGAAATGAAAAAAACGCAATAAAAACACAATAACGTTTCTTCAGGGGATGAAATTATTGTGAATTGCTAAATATAAAAGTTTGACATTTTCTTGCAATCAGTTATGCCGCAAGGCCTAAAAACACTGATTTTCATCCCTAATGCCAAACCAACCAGAAAAAAAGAGAGAGGAGTTTTGAATAATTAAAACAGAATTACGATGTGATAACATTAGAGAAAAGTAAGAAAAAATATTTTACGTACCAGAAGGACGGGTGTTGACGTGGCAGTGTAAGCGGAGGGTCACGCTACAGACTGGCGTTGAAGGGGTGTGAACAGGGTGTCAAGTGTCAGTTTTCGCGCTTAACTTTGGCTGTTGCCAGGGGAGTGTAGTATGTTGTGAACGATGAAGATTAAATGGAAGAGCGAAAACGATAGATAGATAGCGTAGAGAAATAGTGGAAGAAATCAGTAAAAAATGAGAGACCAGTGAAACTCTCATAATGAAAACAGGCATAACTGATTGCAAGAAAATGTCAAACTTTTATATTTAGCAATTCACAATAATTTCATCCCCTGAAGAAACATTATTGTGCTTTTATTGCGTTTTTTTCATTTCACATTTTATACTCTTTCATTTTTCGATTTATACTCTATATATATATATATATATATATATATATATATATATATATATATATATACTTTTTTCACTTGAAAGCTGCATCTTTTTTGCTTTTTCTGTACACTTGAGAATGCCATATTGTATTCTACAGGAATTGAATTATTAATATTTACAGGAATTATTGAAGGAAATTCCTTATCAATATTATTACTCATTAAAATTAATCTGTTTTTAATATTATAGAATTATATCAAGGAATTTTTTTCTGAAATAAAGCACAGTGATGTCAGTTGGTAATAAACTGTTTTTAGCTGTAACCCATACTTAAAACAAAATAGGATTTTTTAAAGTATTTTCCCCATCTTTTATTCAAGAAATGAAAGTCAAAAAACATCCACAAAATAAATATTTAGAAAATCGTTCATTTATGGGTTGCACGAAGGCGACCGCAATTCAACATTATTCCTGCAATTCTTAAAAATTACCTAAATATTTATAAATTTCAGAAATTATTCAGAGAATTCTATTGGCTTTCAAATCTAGTTGTATTCAAATAAGGACAAAGTAGCAAAGATTTTGATCATTTCTTTAGTCCTGCGTCTTGACGCTTTTCTTTACAAATAAACAAAAGAAACAAACAAATAACCCATATATTTTTCCGAGCAAGGCGGAATAAGGGGCTGCATCTCTGTTGTATTATGGTGATTGCTATCTTTAGTCCAGTAAACGAAGTGTTTAAAAATAATAATAATAATAAAAAAATAATATAGTTTTGAAAATTGCTTCAATTGGTCTCCTGCTTGCTCACTTTGATTTAATTGGTTTATTTAAGTGGAATTTGCATAATATTTCGGTTTGAGTTCTTCGTTTAGAATTTTCATACTTTTGATCATTTCTCAACGGATTTTCTTCAAGCGAAGTTTGTTCCGCAAAGATAATGATTAATCCGATATATGCATGTTTTACAGGTGCGTATTTTTTTAAATGCATGCGGATACTTTTATACACAGACACTAGTAATTATTCTAGCATGCATATTTTGTTTTGCACTGCGAATAATTATTCTATCATATGTTGCACGTTAATGTTATGCTGTAGTTAATGAAACTGTCCCATGTCCACTCAACCGGTTCGGTTGCTGTAATGGCCTCAGGTACGGGGGCGGCGTTCTGTAGCTACTGATAGGTAATGTATGTTTTTTAAAGTTTACTTTGCATGTTTTATTCCGCAGAGATAATGATTAATCAGATGTTTATAGGTACTTAATTTTTTTTATGCATGCATGTACAAATTATTTTATTCAGAGAGAGTATTAATTCAGAGAGAGTATTCTAGCATGTATATTTCGTTTTGCACTGCGAATGATACGAGATTTTGCTAACTGCCGAGGGAGGATTTGCTTTCATTGTTGGAGAGCTGAATACGCAAAACTCAGAATTTGATAAAAATAAGAAATGTTCTCTGATCTAAACAATTAATGAGAGACGCAATGTTAGTTTACTTGAATTAACGCAATATCAAAATTTTGGAAGAAAGTATGGATGCTGTTGCAGTTACCGTTGGTCTTTCACGTTTACCAAATAAAAACTCTTTGATTCAACAAGCTAAAATAATTATGAATAGGCTTTTTTTTTGAGGAAAACAAACCTCTGTCCAACTTTTCTCACTCAGAAGAAGGAGCACGAAAATTTTGAAAGAGAAATCTTTAACGTTGTTCGTAAAATTGAAAAAAAACGATATATTCTAAGACAAAGGTCTACTTTTTTTATCTAGTTGGTCTCCAAAGGTCCTACTTTTAACTTAAACAACATAGTGAAAAAAGAATTGCAGCTATTTCTCTCAACAGAAAATCGATCATCAAGTATTATAAAGCTGGTGAGGCTTTGAAAACAATTCCTCCAACATTAGCTCAAGCTGAGCTCATAACAAAGCTAAGAAGCAGGCTGAATGATAAAAGCATGGATTGCTTATGTTTTCTTAAATCGTACTTTAAAAATGAATAATTAATATATTTTATTTGTATTTTGAAGTTCAATATTTAAAGGATTGTAAATTTTGGAATTTATAAATATCTTTATTTTGTGTAATTATTATTGATACCAAAAAAAAAAAAACTAATTTTCAGAATTTTTCAAATTTGATGCATTCCCGGGAATGACTGTTATGTTCCCGGAAAATCCGGAAAGGAAAAAAAGCCTTGAAATCCGAATCCCTAGCTTTGACGTCACTAAAATGACGAGTGCTCGTCAAATCATGTTTGATCATGCGCGCGTCGGAACAAGACATTAAATTCCGCGCTTCACGGATCGCATATTTCTTTCTGCGCTGGATAGAAAGTTGATCTAGATCATTATAGTTTATTATTTTATGCACATAGAAGTATTTATTCTCTATACTAAATAGGAAAAAGTGTGTATTTAATGTAATGTGGTTACATCAGGAAGATTGCAAGAACTCAAGGGCGGATCTAGGAATTCGTTAAGGGGGGGGGGGCTACTGAGGTAAAAATTTCCCATGATTTTAAATCTTAAAAAGTAAAAATTACTCAATTGAATTAATTATTAATTTCCAATTAATTTAATATTTATTAATTAAAATTTTAATTAATTATATTTTATTAAGTGTTTTAATTAATTAAATAAACTGACGCAGTAAAATTTTAATTAATCAAATTTAGTTTATTAAATATATACAAGGGCAGATCTAGGAATTCTTGATGAATACTGTGGAAAAACTTTTTCGTATCTTTAACTTTAAAAAAACGTTATACAGTCAACTAAAATTGTTTCATTTTATTTTTTACTCAAGAAGTTTCGTCCTACTTACAAGGTTGCCAATCTCGTTGACTTTTTCTTGAAAAATATGACAACCTAACCACACTTTCCAATTTTGCTAGCCATATCATATATTCTGAATTTAATTGAAACTCCGAACTTTAAAAAAAACAACCTGTTGCACTTCAAAGCTGTTTGAATATCATTGTCGTTGTGAATTGAATTCCTCGATGGTATAAAGCTTTCAAAGTTAAAATCCCATAAAATTCTGGCTTAAACCTTAACTCAAGCTCTGAAATAAAATGATCAGCTATAGGTAAAATGATCACTCGTCTCAAATATTCCACAGCATTGCTTCAAGGAACATTTTCTCTACTGTGTTCCTTGCCACCAGAGGCGGCCCGGGTAAACCGGGCAACTGCCCATGGCGCCAAAGCTGGAACTTAAAGGGGAGAAAAAAATGGTTTGATTGACATGAGATCTCAGGCGAAAGCGGCAAAAATTTTTCTATCATTTTGGCGCCCTCTTCAGTTTTTCTTAAAGGCGCTCAGCTCAAACCTCTAGACCCTGGAGAGGTCTCAAAATCTGTTCCACGAACATCAGGCCATAAAATTTGGCGGGTCGTTCACAGGTCGGACTGTACCCACGGGCAACTCGATCCTAGGGGATCGGGTTGACCATAGGTGCGGTCCGGTCGACTGCGCCCCCTCCTCAACCCGCTTTCAAAACGGGCCCTTCCCTTAGAGTATAAGATAACTTCGGGCAAAACGGGCCCTTCCTGCTCTAAATTTTCCTAGAATGACTTCCTCCCACACTCTCCCTTCATTTCGTGGTTTAGTCTGAGAGGCTCGTTCCCCATAACCGACTATTATATTTCAGTTTTATGGCATAGTGGGCCGAAAAAATATTAAACCGGTTACAAATGTGACTTTTCCCCTGGTCTACACCATTTCTCATCGGATTCTTATTTTGACGAAACGTTTTGGCACACTGTGTTGAAAGAAAAACTGATGAATGTCACGCTTTATTTTTATTCTGAATAACGTTATGCCTATAAGTGTTGTGTATTTCGCTAAAATGTCTGAAAAAAAAGAAACAATGAAGTACGCTTTAAAAGAAAAGAAAGGCACGGATAACAGCCACGAAAAGCAGGAGTCTATTTTGAAAAAAAATCATCAAAATTGAAAATATTGAATCCAGAGAAGGTCATTAGAATCCAGTGAACTTTAAGAACGACAATATAACTTATTGTTCGAACCAAGAACAAAAAGTTCCCGTGAATTCAACACCACGGGTAATTTTGTTATAACGATTCTAGTGTGTTATTTTAAAATTTTCAGAATAAACATATATTTGAAAAATATAAATATTAGATATTGAGAATATTAACATTGTCAATTCTACAAAAATTCTAAATATAAAATCCCATAAATGAAATTTTAGTTATTTTTTAAAAATTATATTTATACATTACTGAGCAGAAATCTTAAAAGTGCGCAATGGGTTAAGTTGTATCAAAAGTTGTGTTGGTTTTGTTGGAACATTTTTGTGTGCCTTCTATGTGATAGTATATGTCTTAGAGCCCCTTAAAAGAGTTTAACTTGCAGGATTTTGGTAAGCTAGATAAGCACTGTTTAACAAGTTCACTCGTTCACCAGGACCAAGTGCGAGAGCATGCAAAGTTACAATTACATGAACCAGAAGCAGTAGAACATTTGAAGAACGTCTTAAGTGACTGTGAAGAATCTAGCAATAAACAAGACGCCAAAACTAGTTTGCAAACAGAAAATATAGACAACAGTACTGAGAGTAATAAATTTTGTTGGATTTTAACATAAGCATTACTCTTAAAATAATAATATTAAAACTGTATTTTGAAAACCAATTTTGCACGCATAAAGTTCCCATTACATTTGTTCCAATCATCAGAATGTGCCAAACGTTAGAAGAAAATTTGCAAAATTACAAATTATTTCACAGAAATGTTAATTTTTTGTTACTTGATAAGTTTGTGATATAAAAAAAAATTTCAACACTGCTAAAAAAAAGTAATAAATCAAAGTTTTATATCCATAAGCAAGATATATGGTCAGGGCCGGATTATCAAATAGGCAATGTAGGCAACTGCCTATGGGCCCCGCAACTTTGAGAAAGTCCCCGATATTATTATTTTTTAAAAATTATTTTCAGGGCCCCCATTTGATTTATAAGAAGTGTGTTCTAGAACTTACTGGACTTAAAATCTAGTGTCGTTTAAATTCAGAACATTATGCTTGGAATATTTTTAATGTTTTCGAATTTATTAGCAGATCAATGGGTCATATTTCAACAGTCCTGGGATACTTTGTATTAGATACAAAATTGTATTAAAAAGTTTTGAAATTTTTAACCATTTTATTAAAAATTACTTTTAAATTTCAATTTTTTAAAACATGTTTTTTTTTTTTTACGATTACCCTCAAATAAATGTTGTATTTCAGTTTGTCATATTGTTTGCTGCTGAAAAACTGCTTATTTAGATATTAAATTTAAATCAATAAAATTATCTGGTTTTGGAAGTTGGGGAGGGGAGGCCCAAAAACTTACATTGCCTATACTGCCCTCCTAAGCGTAAAAGGCGTGTCTCAATTTTTTTTCAATCTCAGATTTTTCATACTTGGTAATGTTTGTGAGCTGTCTGCAGGGTTGCGGCGATTTAAATCAGTTGATTAAAATCACTGATTTAA
>BGPR01000163.1:666460-709767 GCA_013235015.1 Araneus ventricosus | reverse complement strand
TACATGGCTGTTAACGAATACTGTCGTGTTCGAAGTCGAATTTTACTTTCGTATACTGATACGTTTGCGAAAAAAAAGGCATGTTGATAACAGAAATACTTGTATAAAATATTTAACAGTAGTGGCCAGTTGTATTTGCTCGTGGCAAATCCTGTCTCATAATATTTTGAAATGTTAGTGTCTCGTTTTTTACGTTGTGTTAGCAGTGAACTCAGCTTCATTCCTCCTTCATTTTGCGCGCATTTTGCTTGTTGCGACGTTTTCAATGCCAATGAAAGTTCAAGTTGCCAGTTTTTTGATTTTAAAGCTATACGACTATTAGCGGTTTTACTAAAACATGCGTCGGTTCCAGCGTTTTGTTCACAGCATATGGGTATGCAAATATTAACGAAAAATACATTGAAAACATTTCACATCAGAAGCACGGGTACTGCAAAGCATTACGAGATTGCTTATATTCCAGATCTTCATTAAACGCAAGTCGTACCCCATTGCCATTTTCACCATGACTGAAAGTCGCCTTCACATAAATATGTCGATGCAAACCGAATCAAAATATTACCTTTCAAATCGGCATATTCACCGATACCAAAGTTTTGAAAGTTGGCGCATTGCCACTCGGAAATCATCAACCGTGCCTTTCTACTTAAAGGGATGAGTTGATCTGTGCGCCACCAAAACAAAATGGATCACGCATCATCATTAGTTACTCAAACATTTTCCCACCTGATCATATGACGGGAATGATGTTAAATTGCCAGGCAGGCCTCTGAAAGTTAAGTGAACGATACCATGCTGTTTTACCATTCCGGGCCAAGAACAGCCATTTTCCCAAAGCCAATTTTTCAACAGATGTTAAAATATTACCTCCCCGTGAATTCAAACGTACAGTTTCGGTGCCGTCAACCATGCAACCTTGTTTTCGACAATATTCTTTCCTCAAAAATACTGAATGAGGCAGTATTTTACCGGCGGGAGCTTCTCCACCCGCATATCACCTGCGACAGTGAACCCATAACTCATTGAGCGTACAAAGAGACATCATGGTGATGCCATTTTTCGAATACAGTTCCGGTTGATATGCATCATCGCTATAAGAGTTTTGATAACATACATTGCTGAACATTACATGGGAAGTAATCACTTTATTCTACTCGTTATCGCGAAGCGCCAGAAATCAAATATCATTAAAGTACTAAGGGGCAATATTAGTTTTCAAAATGCCTGTCATCAGTTCCTCAAATATTTCTCTGGTTTACCTTTGCCATTCTTAAAACATGATATGCCTTCATAAACATACTTTCATGAACAATAATAGTTGTTTTGTACTGTGAGCTACCAAGTTTTCAACAAATATAGAGCAGATTTTCAATGATTATTACTAATGGCGGAAATTAGCCTTTGATAGCTGAAGCACGTTTTACCGTCAATATTTTTCCGCCATACCGATCACTTTATCGCCGGCGGAAGAACACCATTCTCAGGGTCAGCTTCCGAGCAACATGAAATTTCTATGACGTACTTTCAGAAATTTTCCGTGCCCAGATTTTGATTATGTGCTTTGCGGGTCACGATTGCTTGCCAAGCATGTTTTGTTTCCAACACTAATTTAGTATTTAATATTTCTATCCCCGCAGGCTGATGTTCTTCCCAACGGCCTTTTGTTTATTTCAATTTTGTTAGGCAACATTGACAATTTTGAGGCAGATACAAATGTTTACGATTCATTCGGTTTTCATGATTGTTAGGTTTGTCCATCATCTTCATTATATTGCGGAATCTGCCTCGATGTCGCTAATGCCGAGCTGTCATTTTCTTCCATTATGAGATGAAGTTGAAGCTGCATAGTCAATTAAATACCTTTGCGATTGCCGCGTAATCGAGCTGAAATATAAATAAAGTCCACGTCATTATGAAGGGGTTCATGCCGATGCAAAATTAATCAGAATAAAAATTTAAGAAATGAAAAGCCATTAAAGAATCATCTTTATTATATCAACGTTGATGATGGTTAAAATTAAAAAAATACAACTCACGCCTCTTGCTTTTGAAGGGAGAGTAAATAACAGGGTACAATGATAATATGCCCATATTGTAGAGGTTCAACAAAGTGCCGGGAACCGTGTTGATGGTAAATTACAACAAAGAGAGCAACAAAGTAACACGATTATTGGCATTGCAACATAAATAAAGTCAGGATTAGTAAAGCGACAATAAATATACTTATGCATAGTTGAAATGGAAATACTTAACACGGTGCCTTTGCCTATCAGTATCAACGTTCCTCATCGTTATCGTTGAAAAAACATTACCATCTGAAATCATTACTTAGCTAATTTATCAATAAAACCGTCAAAATAATTACAGTGCCGCTAAAATTTAATCCTCTCCATGTAGGTGAGTATTGTGTATTTTACCTATTAATTTACATCGTGTTTATTTTATAAAAGAATCATGTAATCTTATTGTCGCTCCATTAAATAAAAAATATGTCAAAAAATTGCACTGCCTACAAAAGAACGATATAGTACATTGTACAATATGTTTCTCCGTCACGTGGTCGCCGGAAAGTTAACCAAACACTTAACACTTAAATACGTTGCGATAAATATCAGTTCAATACAGATTTCGATTAAAATATGTTTTCTGAAGTTACGTGGAGTGAAAATCATCATCGAATAATTTTAATTACAAATATTTTTCCATGCCAATTAAAGTCAATTTCAGGTTATTCCTTATGGTTAATGACAAGATAATATCAGTTTATGAATAGCGCCTGTTAGCATGGAAGAGCATTTTCAGATTTCCGGGGAATACCTATGCTGTTTTTTGAACAGGTTGAAATTCAAATATTTACCCTTTATTCGCATGAAGAATAATTTTTTTTTTTGTGTGTAAAGCTCATTATTGTGAATTTAGTGACAAAACGTCGAACATTTAATAATAAAATAATAAATTGTCAAAAATATGGTTTTCAGAGAAAAAGCAGAACTCGTAAAACTTCATAAATAACTTCTCGCTGCAGTATGTCACCAGTTTATTGGGATCATATTCGATTGATTGATGCAAGCGGGGCTCAAATCGGTTTGAAATTATTTGAACAAGCCAGCGACAATCGAATTCAAAATTTCCTTTAAAAAAAAGATCTCCACAATTTTGTGAACATTGTGAGTGAAACATTGTAAACAAAGGGAGTAACGCCTGGTAAAAGTTAAAACTAAAATTGAACAGGCTCACTAGGAGTCCTCAAACATGAAAGTTCTCAGAAACTTACCAGTTTAATCATGCATCACTGATCATGATCGTAATTCTTACCGCTTATTTTGCTCTTTCATTAATGCTCATTAGTGCCTGAGCGCCACCGAGCCGTTCTATTACTTGCAGCAAGCTCGGCGATACGATCGCACTTCATTTGCAACGTACCTGAATATAAACAGAATACAGAAGGCTCACGAACATAAGAAGAAAAGCAAAACAAATTGAATGAGGCACACACGAAAGAAATGCATTGTTGACAAATAAGCAAATGTGACGTCACCTGACTGGCGGCAGCAAAAAATGACCATTGTCAGACGACTAAAGCGACGAATCACAAGAAAGGTAGAGGGCCTAACATGAGAATCATCTTTATGAATATGTTGCAGGTTGACAGTGAACGTCAGCATTGTTAGTTTTCGAAAAAATACCTTCACCTGACAAATTATATTATTCATTCAAAATATAAGCCGGCACATTTTGGGAAAAGGGCTGTTATTTTATTGTCAAATTTATTTTGGCGACCTCAAAAAATAGCCTCTTCCTCAGTTTGCCGTCATCATTTAATGGGTCAAAGTTGACCATTTATCTCCAGAACATGATAAAGTCGAGAAGCAACAACGCTCGCCCCGTGATGCAAGGAAAGCCAATGATTTTCAAATGTTTGGGTGTTTGTCATTGACGTAGTACGCGATGAACATGCCTGTAAACAAATGAAATGAGAAGGTATCACTGCGTATAGTGATTTTAAAGTTGTTCTGCGATTATTACCAAAATTGACGGAATGTGTCGACAATGACTCGCTTGATTACCGTCATTCTAGTTTATTGTCCGACAGTGGCGTAATAAAGCTTTTGAGCTGGCAGTTTAGCAGTTATTTCGACCAATGAAATTTATGAAACTGGTCGATGAGAACATCAAAGGCGGTGTTAATGTCGAAAAAAATTATAAATATAATGGAGTGGACGAAACGCACTTCAAAATAAATGCCATCATCTAATAAAATGACGAACAAAAAATATATTGTGATTTTTTTTTAACAAATGACTTTATCTTAGTAAACATTGAAAATACTATTTTCAACCCTTCGATTAATTGTTTATTATACATCATTCGAGTATGTCAACGAATGACTATTTTCACTTGATACCGCATAGATTTGCACAGCATTTTGCCCGTGTGGCAAAGAATGGGCAATAGAGCAGAGCCTAAAAACTAGTTTCCATGCAAAACATCATTGACAGCAATTCTTCCAAATTGCTTTTGAAACAGCCTTTTCAACAGCGTAATGATAAAACAAACTTGCTTTACAAACGAATAATCGAAAACATTTAAAGTACCCAGTAGGTGATTTAAACCTCAGCATATTTTTTGTGAAAGATGTTGTTGCAGAAGCTTTACTCTGAATAAGAAATTCGAAAGTTTTTTTCACTTAGAATCTCTAAAAATATAGTATATAAAAGCTCTAATATTGCACAGCGAATTTGGGATCGAATACCATTACGCAATTTGCCTATTTTTTATCTAGCACGGTGTTTTAAAATTGTTAACATCTGTTTATTTTCAAGAGTGTCACCTGCAGTTTGACCTGTTAAATGGCGCAAAAATGCTATTTTATTTTCAGAACTCATTCATTAAAATACAGATCGCGTGAAATGATATTGTTACATGGTCAAAAAATATACACGCATAATACAGAATTAAGCAAAGGTGTTAAAAAGTGAAAACTAAAATATTTTAACCGCTAAAAATTGCCAAAAGCCGCGTTCTTAATCAGAAAAATAAAGGCCACAGCCCCCCCCCCAGAGCCAAGCTAGAATTCCGATTTTATTTAATATCATTACACCCAAGTTTTTTCACTATCTCTTTGCCAATGTAAACATTTCGGTTACAGTTTAAAATGCCCCTACGTCATTCCACTAGAGTTTTAGCTTACATGGTCGGCTGACATTATTTTCATTGTAATTTTGAATTATCGTGAAAGTGTTGTATTAGTTTTTTTTTTATCTTATTAACAGGTGAGTAAAAGTTCGTAAAGTTATTTTGTCAGATTTTACTTCATCAATTTAATAACAATGTACTTTTGCTCATTCGGTCCAGATTGCCGGAAAATGAATATAATAGTAGTATAATTTGTTTAAATGTCATTTTTTAAATTATTAATGAGCAATGAAAATATCGCTTGCTGATTTTTAGAAAAGAAAGTTATTCATAAAAAAAATTAAATGTTGTGTTTTGGTTTCAAAATGATAAATAATGATGATGAAATAAAATGAAAGACCAATTATTTTATACTCTTTCTTTCGCATAAATTAACAGATTCAGTGTTATTTCACGAAAGTTAGCAACAAAGCTCGTTCTTCTAACAGCTAAAAGCGTTATCGAACACTCAATCTCTGTTGTTGAAATGTTATAATATTTGAATATACTGATCATCACATTTTTTTTGTTTGCTAGTGCACTGGGATACCACCAATATCTTGCTCTACATGCTAGTATCATATTTTTTTAATTTTTTCAGCATGAAATTTACACGATATATTAGACGACAGTTGGGGTGACTAATTTGCTCAACAGAGTAGCCGACTTTGTAGTATGGCGGTAACATCAGTTGTCTCCGGAAAGCCGCACTGAAAGCACCATGCAAAATCAGGTTAAAAATCCTTTTTTTTTCCATGCCAAAACTGAAAATATCTCATGATCCTGTTCGTTCTGTGATAGTTTATTTTCAGTCTCTACTGTACCGTAGCTTGTTTAGTAAATTCTGTCAAAAACTTTTATTTCAAAACCAGGTTGTATACAAATTTCATACAGCTCATTTGAATCACTTAACTTTTTTTGAAAAAATACTCTTTACTATAAATTGTTTTGAATTTCATTCACAAAGACTTTTCAACAAAACATTTATGACATGGCTCTTACATTATTTTGAGTTCATCATTTACAAATACTATCTGCAACATTCAGTTTTGGGTATATATATTGCCTTTTCATTTTAGCTGTTTAGTGTCACTAGTTTAGAGCTACTCAAACATATCTTTGCCTGCCACCGGGCATTTTTCTCATCTACTATCACTGGGCAAAAGAGAGCTCATAAGATGCCTTTAAAAACAGCGTACACAGTAAATTTTACCGTTCATTCAGTTTAGAAAAAATTTAATATTTTATTAAAATATTACTTCAATGAGTCAATATCAGAAAGTATGCATGTTACTGTACGCACAGGTAATTCTGATGCAGAGGTTAGTGTTGTTTTGAATATTCGCACAAGCTAAAATTATGACAATATCGTTGGAATGAGTCGGCTTCAATTAAACATATGTTTCATTTCAAAACCAATGCACACAGACGGTTTTATATTATTACCTGACGTTATACCACTATTAAACAGGTTAATTACGATACCATACTCACCGTGTCATTTATATAGTTATCCTGATGTTCATTTGATAATATATTATTCGTTTGAGTCAATTGGCCACTGTTCTTTTTTTATGAGTTTTGTAGACGCAAAGAAATATCACTTCGAAGCTGTATTCATATGTTACCTCTTTCTATCAAATTGCCTCTTTCTTTTGTTACACCAACTGTACAGAATTTTCATTGAATCTCACAAAAAAATAAAATGAATTTAATATTTCCTTTACCGCATCTTATTAAATTACAGTGTCTTCAATATATTTCAGATAACAATACTGAGTCATCACTATTCTTCAGTCATTGTTTATCAGGACACTATCAGAACAGTACTGCAATGTCACTTTAAGCTTTTTCCGGCTTTAGTCTAAAATAATTTTTGAGAATTTCAGGTTGTTAGAATCATGTAATTTATTAATAAATTGAAAAGTGCTCAAAAGACATTAATAATACCATTTGTTTTTTAATATTCTTGGCAGCAAATTACAATATGCTGTTTTATTAAAAAATGTAAATAGCTGAATATTTTGAAATGCTGGAGTTAGTTCAAATCACCCAGTGTCATTCTTAAAATTTTTCACGCATTGGTGCATTTTGTCAAGTTTATTACGGGGACATTATAATAGAAGTGAAATAAATTCGGTACCTCTTGCCAAAGCCGTTATTAACCGAAGTCGCCGCTTCTTTTATCACTACAAATCACGCGATATCGTCAAAAACACAATTCTTTTCAAAGGAAGAATTCAGCTTGATATGCAAAATTACCTGAGAGACAGAATTCGTCTGTGAGTAGTCCTTCGAATGCAAATCATTTGGATACATACCAATATTCTCAGAACAGAGTTAATTAAGCGACACATGTACAAATTGTCAATAATAGCAACAATAGAATATACCATATTATTTGAACTATGAAGCCTCAATGTTTTATTCACCAGCTGCGATTACATATAACATTCATTCATTTTTTAAAGAGTATCTGAAATATAAAGTAGCCAGAGAATAAGAATTAATTGCATGAAAAATTAAATGTAAGAATTGAAATTTTGAAACATATTCTAGAGTAGAATTAGTGGTGCTTTTGAAAAATTAAAGAAATATTATTACCTTTTTCTCTGCCCCACAGATTTCTTCTTAAGACTTTGAATGAAGAGAGTTTTCAATTTTCTTCTTCGGCGTAGTGAGAAGGGTGCACACATGAGCACTTTCGCGTCATTCATATCGTCGTCGTAAATATCGTTGATCATCACATTATTAAAGATACAATGAAAACAACGCAAACGAATTAATGGCATTGTTTACGCGCCGAGAATCTCTGCTCATCAAAGTGATCAACCCGATTATGCTCGCGACTGTTGTCTTCGCACGGCGCAGTGACGAGAGCTTAATCGCGAGCAATGCTACTGAATATGCGCGTTGTTCGCCCGCACGCGTACCAAGCAGCATTGTCGAGGTTAATATAAAGAGTTCGTGCCAGAGATGTATCGTATTCGGGGCGGTGGTTTTGTCGAAAGAGTTTATCTCCCTGCCTGGTCAGCTACCTCATACTCATTCACACATACGCCGGGCAGATTTAGGTTTTTTTCGTCTCCTTTTCTCCCGTTCCGAACAGTCTTCACCATTGCATGCAAGGGCGCAACATTTAGTTCAGTTTTCTTCATTTATTATCTGAATGAAAAGGGGGGGTATGCTATGTTGGTAGATTGGGCGATGGTTTAGGTGTGGTTTGTTGTTGGTGTTGAGAAAGGACGATGATGACGAGTTGCCGGGCCTCTTAAGCCACAGTTCTGCTCATTCCTCGTCGATACATGGTATAATAACACGCATGTTGCTGCCTGCTGGCTGTTTTCTGCATAAATAACGCATATATGACCGTGTGTATGTATTATCAAAATACTGTGTATATATATATATATTATCATTGATGAAGACGTGGTGTATGTGTATGTATGACCGCAATTCCCTGTATATATATATATACACATCGCGTATATATATATATTACGGTATGCATGCTACATTATTTAATATCGTGTGTGTGTATATATATATATACAGGGTACGAAATATAATAATAATATTGTTATCGCAGTATGTGCATATATATATATGGTTATATATATTACCTGGTAATGGTATACACAATAACACGTGGTGTGGTATACATATATATATATATATATACACGTGTGTATGTATACCGTATATATGGTATATACAATAATGCGTGTATGCATACCGCATATAGCGTATAGGGATGTAAGACTGAAGAAACACTAGAACTCAACACCCCGAGTCATCCATACCTTGAATAACTTTTTCTAACACAACGCCATTTTGTATGTAATCACCAACATAGCATACTATCTTTTCTCTGAATAAAAAATAGAAGAAAATTTCATTCATGGATAAATAAATGAGAAAACTGAACTACCAAATGTTACACTTAATCCCTTGCATGCAATGATTTGTAGACTTGTTCAAGACAGGAGAAAAGGTGACGAAAGACAAACCTAAATCTGTAGCAGCAACAGATGTAGTGAATGAGCATGGGGGGACTTGCCTTACACGAAAAGAACTTTTGAGTCCCATAAGCTCTTCAGACGAAACCTCACCCCTCTCAAACAGGTTTGTTCTCCAGGAAATTCCAAGATTTTCTCTCTCCCAACAGAGAATCTTTATAAAAGTTGCCTAATGATTAATCTTTTCTGTTTGAACACCATGCGAGAGACTAAGCAACGTATTTCACTCAGTGTAATAAGATTCTCGCGGTCCCCGCTCGTCCGGTGCACGATCTTCGCATGAACCAAGCAAGACCGACGAGCGATCCGAGGGTTTGAGTTTTTTTTGGTGGAAACATCAAACACGAATCAGGCATCGTTGTCTCAAATGTGCACGTTCTGCTGTGCCATTAGAGATCGTTCGTTGTGATTTTGTTTTCATTGTATGTATCTGGTTGAAAATGTAGTGGTAAATGATGAATATTTACGACTGAATTGATAACACTGAATGAGTACAATCATGAAATCCCTTCACCATATATCCACTACGCTAGAAAGCATGTACCAAAGAATAGTGGAAAATATCTCTTTCACTTCGGATCAAAGAAGGCAAAGCAGAAATCTATTGGAACAGGAAAGCTATGTATGATGGTAATTTTTCCATTACAGATAATAAACTTTAAAAATATAGCGAGTGCTCATACATAACTTTAAACCTTTTGTTTTCATAAATGGCTGATAATAAGAATTCTCATGTTCTTTCTATACTGTAAATTGTTAATATTTTATATATTTCTGTTTCTATTATCTTTACACCCTAGTGAATAAGTAGATATATAACTAACTGCTATAATTTCCACGTAGTTTTTTTGATTGTTGCAAGATTTAAAATAAGCCCCATAATGTATTAAAGAGAATTTACTCAGTTCATGTTTGTCCATTCTAAGTTCTTTTTACAATTTTCATGCAATTAGATTTCTTATCTATCTGCTAAAGCATATAATTTAAGATCTCTTTAAATGAATAATCATTATATATAATCACAGCTGGATTGAGATAAACATTGGATTGTAAAGTTCAATAAATAATTATATTCTATTGTTATGTTGTGATATTTGTATGTAATTTGTCCTTGGAATTCATACTGTTCTAGGAGCTGAAGTTTATGTATCCAAAATGATTTGCATTCTGGTGGTAGTTCCCTGGATGAAGATGATGCAAAAGACACAATAGATTCACCATTATATGTTAAAATTTTAAATTATCACTTAATGTTCTTTGTTTGAAAGAATGGTAAAATGTTTTGACCACTGATCCAGTGCATTTATGAGGAGGAATGTAGCACAGCCAGCAACTGAGTTAATAGACAACTTTATGAACAAACTGACAGTGGTTACTTTATCTATTTCGAATTCTTGTATCATTATTATAATGTCCCATAGTAAACAGTAAAATTGCACATGCAGAAAAAATTTAAGGTGATTTGTGCATTGAATACAACATTTTCAAATGGATAGCTATTTTACATTTTTTTAATAGAGCAAAAAAGTAAAGAACATTGATGTATAATTTGTCCTTAAGATATTAAAAGTAATGGTATTAGTAATGTTTTTTATGAATTTAAATTTATTATTCTCCCATGAGATCTCTTTTAATTAACCTAGAATTCTCAAAAAATGTATCTGTTCAGAAAGCCAGAAGAAAACTAAAAATTGACTTTCAGTATTGTACCAGTTACTATTCCTGATATGGCAATCCACAATCAGCTAATGAATAAGAATAGAAACAGTAATATTAAAACTAATTGTGTATGCTATCTAAATATAATTAATTCTGGAAATTTAATAAAATTCTTTATTAAGTATTAAATTCTAATTTTATTTTTGTGGGATATTGTGAAGACATTGTACTGCAGAGTGGATGAGTCTCAACAAAGAAAGAATTATTTGGTAGAGGTCTTGATATGGATCAAGCAACCTGACAGTTGGCATACGTTTTGCTCTACAAAACCCTGAGTCCTCAGGGCAAGAACAATTAGTCCATTGAACATCAAACCAGATAATATATTTAAATGAGACATATATATATGATGGCTTTAGTGGGAATTATGTTATCGACAAGTGAAAACCTATTTAATAAAAAGATTAATTTTCTTGAATAAATTTTATTTACTCATCTCATCTGTGTGAACATTGGTTTTAAGAAACTAAAACCTATATATATTAATTTAAAAATTAGGCCTCATTTGTTTTCTGTGAATTAATTTAGCTTATTACAGGATATTCAAACAAAACACTGTTTATATACATCAATTATTTCAGGTTTATACATGCCATGCAAAATTATAAATACATATTTCATAGTGTCATTGGGGTTCTGAAATGTACCTATTTTTAATTTCATCTAAATATTAAATTTTTTACTTTTCTACTTGAATGAACCGTTAAAATTTTCTTGTACATATTAATTTTAAAGGACTCTTATGTAGATCTATATTTTACTTAGTGATGTGGGCAGGAAAATACCAGTGCATAGGGGTGAATATGTTTTTGGGTAAATGCTAAAAAACTGAGGTATTTTCTCTAACAAAAACATGTGAATGGTGATTCAAATGAAAGGAGCATAAAATCTACTAATACCTCCCAAAACTGGATATTTTGCAAAGATAAGTATTTGTAAATGGTGACTCAAAATGAAATTAAAATTTACAAATACTTAAATATTGGGCGTTTTTGTTAAAAAAAGTCTTGTGAAATGGAGATTCAAAACAAATTTATAAATATCCTAAACTTATATTTTCAAAAAGTATGGCAGTGATTCAAATGACACATATATAAAATTTGTATATATAATACATAGTTTTGAAATAAAAAAGTTTGACCAAAATTTATACTAAAAAATACACATTACAGTTAGGACTAGAATGAAAAAATATCTAGAATTGAAACAGGATCATAGGATAATTTACTTTTCTGGTTTGAACACTAATGGAAAAAATTTTAACACCACTGATTTTTTGCATAGATAGCAATAGTCAGCTCCTGATTTCACAATTATTTTATATTGCCATACACAAGTCAGCTACTCCTTTTTGATTTTAGTGAAGAGTTAGTCATAGCTTGTGTATTAATATCATTGTAAATTTCATGCTGAAAAGTTAAAAAAAAAAAAACATGAGTACTAACATGCCAAATTTATATTGAGGTTCATTTCCAAATGAACCGCACCTAAGTAAAATGTGTGTGTGTCTAGTAAATATATTCAAATAATATAACAGTTTCAATCAACAAGAAGTTAGTGTCCATTACCTTAAAGTGATTAAGAACTGAAACATTTAACTTTTCATCAGAAATGCCTGGATCCTTTATAATTTATGAAAAGAATTATAAATAATCTGAATCTTTCATTTTGTTTCCATCATCAGTATTTATCATTTTCCTTAAACCAAACATAAATTTTAATTTTTTTTACTTAAATTAACTCTTTTTCTAAAAATCACAAATACATTATTTCTTCATTTAATTAATAAATTTAAAAATGGCATTTAAGAATGTATATACTATATATTTGTTTTTTCCAGTAGCGGAATTTGATTCGTCATAGGGGTGAGGTCATAAAATTTTGTTTGTCGTTTGATGAAGGTAAATCTAAGCTAAAGTAAACCAAAACTCTTTAACTTTACAGACTTTTACTCTTGACAATAAGAATCATAAAAAAAAATACAACACTAGATAATTTAATAAAATTACAATGAAATAAATTAGAAAAATGTCTTCTGACGTACAAAGCTACATATTACAAGTGGAATTACAAAAGTAGGAACATTTTCGAGCTAGCCAGAAAATATAATGTTGAAACGATTTTATTATTTTTTTTTAAAAGAGATAAACTTGAAAAACAGGTTGTACTTGATGTTAAATAAAATCAAGAATTCTAGCTTATCTGGGGGCTGTAGCCGATAGCCCCCTGGATCTGCCACTGGTTTTTTCGATTAAAAAATTTTAGCTTTTATAGAATTTTAAGTTATAACGGGTTAAAATATTTCTAGTTTACTTTTTTTATCTTACCTTTTGCCCTAATTATATATTGATAATGATATATTTTATTATATAGCATTATCATCACTACACCAGTATGTATTTTATATGAATAGAGTTCATTGAAAAATAAATAATTTATTTTGCATATTTAACCAGATAAATAACAGATTACTCTTAAAAAATAAATAGATGTGTATTTTAAAACACTAATTTGTACTAGGATAAAAAAAAACAAATGTGATAAAAAGACAAATCTTATCTCGAACCAAATCTATAATGCACATTAGAGCTTTATATACATTTTAAATCTAAGTAGAAAAGTTCTTTCAATCTGTAGAAACAATTTCAGAAAGCTGTCTAAAAACAACTATCACTCACTTTACAAAAAATGTTGCTGGGTTTAAAACTCACCTAACTTAGATTCTTAAATTTTTGTTAAAATATTGTTTATTAAGCGTTCTGTTTGTCTTATCGTACACATTTACAGCCTGTTGAGAAAAATGTCTCAAAAATATTGATATATGTAAGTTTCTGCATGGAGATAGTTTTTAAATCTATGTTTTCTGTACCCATTCTTTGCCACACAGATCAAAATGGGTATGCAAATCTAATGCAGTATCAAATTATAAAAATGAATCATTTGTTGACATATAGTGATGTATAGTAATAGCATTAAAGTTCAAGTTGAAAAATAGATATTTTCAATGTTTAAAACACTAAGATAAAGTCCATTTGACAAAAAAAAAAATCCCCCAACATATTACGTTTGTCAGTTTTTCTTAGATGATAATGGCATTTGTTTTTAAATTGCGACTCATTCAAAATTACTCCATTATATTTAGTATAAATTTTTTCGACATTATTTTCATAACTGAGTGTTCTCATCATTGAGTTTCGTAATTTGTATCAATTGAGGAATGAAGTCAGAATAGCCTACTAGAATACCCAACTCAAAAAGCTGTATATATAAATATCGGACAAAATATTTAAATTGACTTGATGACTCTTGAAATCGTAGGTCATTTGATAATGTACTGACATTCCGTCTGTTGCAATTTAGTAATCCACCAGTTTCTTTAAAATCACACTATGCATGAGGTAATTGCAACTATTTTCATTTCATTTTGTTTGGAAGCCATGTTCATCGCATGCACTGAGCGGCGGCGAATGATAAACACCTAAACAAGCGCACGATGCGAAATCCTAGGTGGCGCTGCTCATGCACGCATGCTACGAGAACGAAACGTTTGTTGCTTCTCGGCGCATGTTTATTCAAGTCTGGAATAGAATGGTCTTTAGAATGATACATTAGAATAGTGGCAAGCAAACTGGGGATGCGAAATTAATTTTTGGGGAGATGTAAAATTAAAATAAATTTATTTGACAATAAAAAATATAACCCTTTTTCCCCCCAAATATTATGAAGTACCAGTATAACAGTGAAATGAGATAATATAATTTATCAAATTAGAATTATTTTTTCGAAAACTATTGTCTGTGTTCTTTGTCAACCTGCAAACATAGTCATAAAAGATGATTCTCATATTGAAATGCCCTCTACCTGCTTTCTTGTGGGATTCATTTGCAACTTGGGTCGGTCTGACGTTTAGTAGTAGTCATTTTTGCTACAGCCTTTTCAATCTAGGTGTGTCCCACGATTTGCTATTTAGTCTTTATACTGTGGGCACCGCAAGAACTGTGCATTTCTTTCAGTGTGTGCCTCAGTAATTTGGTTTTGCTGCTTCTTATGTTCGTAGTACGTTCTGTAATTCTGTTTATATTCTGTTTTTGTTAATTTTAAGTAAAATTTGCGATCGGGTATGCGCCGAACACATTTTTTAAGTATAGAACAGCTCGGTAGCGCACTCGGAGGGCACTAATGAACAATTAATGAAAAACAAAAATAAATATTAAAAATTGATCATTTGATCAATTGATTGCATGATTAAAAGCTATTTAAAGTTTCTAGAACTTTCATGTTTTGGAGCTCTAATTGAACCTATTTTATAATTTTAGTTTTAGCACAGAACGTTTTCAAACCGAACTGTTTTTAATATTTCCTCACAAAAGCAGGAAGACAACACACATTTCTACAACATGTGTTCGCAAAAAAAAAAAAAAAAATTGTAGAATCTTTTTTTATTTAAAAAGGAATGCTTGGATTCAATTATCATATTCAAATAGCTGTTTCAAAATGTGAATTTCAAATGATTTAATTTACACTTGCATCAAATAATCGAATCCTCTTCAGTCCCAATAACTGAACAACCTCTGCAATATTTAAAGTTATTTATAAGTTTACCTGAGTTCATACTTTTCTCTCCCTCTGAAATATATTTACAGTAATTCGTATTTATTATTAAATATTCAGTACGTTTTTGTCCTCGTTCTACAATAATGGAAGCACACACAAAAAAAATTGTGTGCTTTCATACTTGAATCAAAAAGTGTAAAAATATTTAAGATTTCTTGTGTTCAAAAATTGCTATAGATTGAGGATGTTTCCCCAAATCTGAGAAATGCTCTTCAGATACTTTTAACAATTTCATTGTCTGTTGCTAGCTTTAAACGCTCATTCACTAAACTGATATTAATATTGTCATTTTCTCGAGCAACCATGGGAGATGGCCTGAGTGACCTTGGATTTCTTAGCATGGAAAAATATATTTATGATAAAATTAATTCGATGGAGTAATTGATGAATTTTCCTCCATGAAAGCTAGAAAAGTGTATGTTTAATCGAAATCTAATATAATTCGAACTATTATTTGTATAGTATAACACTGTATTACTAAGTGTTGAATATTTGGATTATTTAACTTTCCAGCAGTCACACGTATTGTAGGAGAAACTTATATTGTACAATGTATTACTTGCTTATATCGTTCTTTTATAAATTTAAGTGCAATTTTTATTTATATAATTTTTATTTAGTATGGAGCAATTAAATACAGATTACATAAGTAAAAGTTGGATTCATTTTTATAAAATAACACGATATAAATTAATACGATGCACGATACAAGTACCTCGTACATACGCGCGACTTCTGGAGGATTAAATTTTTGCCTTTTCATAATTATTTTTGACTAATTAATAACTATTATTAAATTAACTTCATTAATGATTTCGGGTAAGACAATGTTTTCAACGATTGTAGCATTAAAGTTTGTACGTTGGTCATATTAAATTTAAAAATTTAAATGATCAAAAATTATTTTTAAAATTATATTTCTTATGCATAAATTATATTTATTTATTAATTACGTCCTTTACTAATCTGAGCAATTTAATAATTACCAAAATGCAATAAATCATTATTTTGTTATATGAATTTTGTTGTAAGGCCCCGCAAATCAACTTTGAACCCGGCCCCGCTTTTGTTTGGGCCGGCCCTGCCTCTGTCTACCTCTACAATATAGACATATTATCGACTGGCAACACCTGTTCAGATATTTACTCTCTAAATTCAAAGCGTAAATTTTTACTTGTGAGTTGTATTTTTTTAATTTTAAGTAACCATCATGTACAGTTGGTATAATAAGATGATTCTCTTTTAAGTAAGTTTTCATTTCTTAAATTTTTGTCTGATTAAGTTACACATCAACATGATTTATACATAGTAATCATGGACTTTATTTTCTTTCAATGCGGAAGTTACACGTAACTGAACAATCACAAAGATATTGTATTATTTGTAATTTTATTTTAACTTTAATATCCTCATAATGGAGAAATGACTAAAAATAGGCAGCCAACGTCCAGAAGTTGAAAAGATTCACAATACTAATGAGAATGATGGACCAACCTATAATAATCATAGAAAAACTGTAGATGAATCCAATAACATTGTATCTACCTCAAAAAAAAATATCGAAAGAAATGTGTTACCTAATAAAAAATTGAGAAAATATCAAAAAGAGTTTATTAAATATGAATTTACTTATTGCGTTGTTAATGGGGAAGAACATCCGTTGTGTGTTAACTGTAGGGATAAATTAGAAAATGAAAATATTAAACCTACTAAATTAAAAAGACATTTGGAAACAAAACATAAAGATTTAGCAAATAAATCTGAAACATTTTTCAAAAAACGAGCTGAAAGCATGAAAAATCAAAATCTGTTTTTGGAAAAATTTCCTGAGAAGGCTTTACGGGCATCCTTAGAAATTTCATATTTATTAGGGAAAAATTTAAAACCCCACACAATTAGAGAATCGTTCATTCTTCCACCAGCAATTAAAATGACATCAATTATGCATGGAGAAAAATATGGTAACGATTTAAAAACGATACTATTATCAAGGGAAACCGCTTTTCGACGAATTTCCGCCATTTGAAGCAATATAGAATCAGTTTTGTTAAATCGATTAAAAATCTCTCCTATATTTGTTTTAAAACTTGACGAAACTACTGACATTACAAAACTGGCTTAATTAATTGTTTATGTGAGATATGTTTATGAAGAAGGCATATCAGAAAATTTTTTATGTTTTAAAAAATTGTTAAGAAGGACAACTAGAGAGAAAATATTTGAACTTATTAATAGACATTTTGAAACTAATAACCTTACCTGGAAACACTGTGTCGCGGTTTGCACTAATGGTGCTTCAGCATTAACAGGTAGAGGATAAAGAGGGTTAATAAAGTAAATTGCTTCCCATATAGTGTTCAACCATTGTATGATACATAGAGAAGCTCTTGTTGCAAAAGACATTGATGAAGAATTGCACATAATATTACAGAATTTTCTTACTGTAATTAATTACATTAAAAGCAACATCCTAAACAGTCGTCTCTTTTCAATACTCTGTAATGAGATGGGTTCTGTGCACGAGACATTATTACTGCATACCGAAGTTAGGTGGCTCTCCCGCGGTAAAATACTGCGATGTATTTTCGATTTCAGAAATGAAGTTTACATTTTTTTGAGAGAAAAGAAACATATATTGGCAAGTTTATTCATTAATGAAGATTGGCTCGGAAAACTCAGTTACATGGTTGACATTTTCGAAAAACTTAACGATTTGAATTTAAGTCTACAAGGAGAGAGTACTAATATTTTAGCATCGAGCAGTAAAATTGAAGCTTTTAAGAATAAGCTGATACTTTGGCAAGGAGAATTGAACAAAAACAACGTAGACATGTTCCCTTGCTTTTCAGAATTTACTAAAGAAAATAATATAGATTTCTTGTCATTTGAAAACATCATTTCCCGTCATATGATCAAATTGGGAGAAAACTTTTCGAAATGGTTTGGAAAATTTCCAGCTAATGAATTTGGTTGGATACGTGATCCATTTTGTTTTGATGCTTTTGAATCCAATATCCCTTTAAATGAAAAAGAACAGTTAATTGAAGTTTCAAGTGACGAAACACTGCGCATTCAATTTAAGTCTCTAACTTTCCAAAAACTTTGATTATCGATTGGAATCGAATATGCCGATTTGAAGAAAGAAAAGGAATTAATATTTTGATTCAGTTTGCATCGACCTATTTATGTGAAAACGACTTTTCAAAATTAGTCGCCATTGAAACAAAATATCGAAGGCGATTAGATCCAGAGGGATGACTTACGGCTTGCGATTTCCAATAGAGATCTGAATATAAAAGCAATCATGAACTCTTTGCAACCGCATACCCACATTGAATTCTTCTGATGTAAAATGTTTTTCAATGTATTTTTCATTAAAAAATATTTATACCCATATGCATGAACAAAACTATTTCTTTAATCTACTATCGGTTATTACTATGGGTTTTATTAAGACCACTAATAAGGTCGAAACATAAGCGCAAAAATCCCAAAAACAATTTAACTTGAACTCAGTTGACGTTTAAAGAAACGTCACAACAAAACAAAATATAACGCAAAATGGGGGGGGGGGGGGAAGCGAAAACAGTTTCTCACCCTTGCCCTAGCATGCTTAAAAAAAAACAGAACATAACCCAATTTTTAAAATAAACATAGGACCAGGACATACGAGCAAATTCTAATTTATTTTTCTGTGCTCCAAATATTTTACTATAGACAGTACTTCTACAAATTATTTCTGTTATCAACATACCTTTTTACTTTCTCGTATATGAAGTATACAAAGAGAAAGTATTGTAATCGTCAAAAAAAATTCGAACTCGAGATTTTGACGAATGTCCACGTTTTAGACCTCCCTGAGTCCGAAAAACACAATTTTAGAATTATGTCTGTGTGTCTGTGAACACGGTAACTCCAAAACTATTAGAGATAAAGGGATGAAATTTGGTATGTGAACTTGACACAGAATTTGTAGATTTCTATCAAATTTTGGACAAAAGCCGTCCATGGGAAGTCTGCCTGCCTGTCTGTCCGCGGTCATGCGAACACTATAACTCAAAATCTTGAATAGCTAGATGGATAGAATCTGGCACAGTTTTATCGTCATAAATGTAGGTCCGTATAAAAGTTTGGGCCAAATCCGTCAAAGGATTGACTGTCTGTCGGTCTGTATAATTTACTTTTAAAGAGAATCCGTTATCTCTACGCGCATGCGTACTGGAAGCAATCTTCTGTGCACGCGAAAGGAACGGAAAGGAATTTAATTACGGAGTAGCGAATTACGTCAGTTTGTCCTTGAGCCGGTAAGAGTAGAAGTGTGTGATACATTCATTTTATTCGGTACGCATCTCTTAGAATTTAATTCTTTACAGGGCCGGCCCGAGGGGGGGGCGAACGGTGCAACCGTACAAGGCCTCGCGCTTCTGAAAGGCCCCGCGCCGGATTTTGTAAAATTCATTAAAATTTTTTTTATCCTTTTTAAAAAATTCTTTCAACCAACTTTTATGTAAAAAAAGGCATAAAATATTAATAATTTTTCTAAACAGAAATAAATTGCAATTTTTTTCTGGCTTTGAAAATTTCCTTCAAAGATCTGTTAAAAAAGTAATTGGTGGATTTAGCGGATAAGAATCCAACAATTTCCTCTGTTACTTGGAGATCCAAGTGTTTCCGATTCCTGGGCAGAGCAAAAGGTAAAGAGTGATAACATTGTTCAGTCCTAAACCAGGTTCGATTGCTCCAGGCATCATATTCACTATCTTTTCGGTTCGGGGCCACCCCAAAATGGATGTCCGTCATTTGAAGATAAATTGCAGGTGATAATATTCAATACATTCCTTGTTCCCGAGACTATTACTTTCAGGGTATACAGGGGGTAATTCTTGTGTGCGGATCCACATCTGTTCCCCTAATGGCCAGCAGATAGTCTTTCCCAGGGCAGCTTAAAGAAACACCTCTAGAGGAATGCTTTTTATGCTTATCTAGTTCTAAATTGAAAACATCTGTTCCCCTTGTATTCAGCAGGACTGCTAAGCGATAATGAAGCATATATCTCACAGGGGTTTCTCGCTTTTCTTGTCAAAAGTGTGGTTTTCCAGCATCTATGAATTCACCGTAGGTACTTGTTAAAAGATAGTATGTTACATCCATTCCTTAGAGTTTAATCAATAGTAGTGAATCTGATATTGGGTTGTGTGAAACACGACAGGTAACCCAAGGAGTTTTCTCAGCAGCTTAATTTTCCATTGAACAGTTCGCTCGCATTCGGAGTATCAGCCCCTACAGAAAAATAAAATATTCTGCATTTGTTCTTGGAGACAAATTTCAAGTATGCTAATTTTTGTCTCTTTTTTATTGCTTTTTATTAAACAAACTTTCCTTTTATATTTCCAAAAAGAAAATCTTAATATTATAACAGGTTATCAATTTATAAAACAATGTAGTTACCCCTTTTTTTCTATTTCAACATTTTTGCTATTTGTTATTATTGTATACATTTCAGATAAAACATTTTTTTTTTATTAAGAAACGAAAATTTGTGTTTTCTACTCTTTTACATTGGGCATTTTTCATTATAAAATGTTACTTATTTGGAACCTTTTATTGTTTTGGAAACTACATATCAAAGTTATTTGGATATGTTTTAAAATATAAGAAGTATTTTGAAGATTGATTCAATTTAACTATCCTAAAACCGAAACTATAAGTAGGTTGTGTATACTTGTAAATAAGTTTGAGATTATTCGATTATCTTTTTTTAGTTTTACTTTTTTTTGTATATGAAGAAATAATTGTTTGTTAATATGTAGAAATAATGAGTTCAACTTTTAAGAATTCACTTGATAATCCAAAATACAAGAAAATCCCATTCATACAATATAATATTTTATTTCAATACTGAATACATGTGCTGACATCGTAAATCGACAGAAAAATTGAAAGCAGGGGGGGGGGGGGTATTTTCTCTTTCAATTGACTGCAAAGTTAAAAGTTATTTTAAGTTTCTTCAGCTTTCATGTTTTGAAACTCTAATTGAAACTATTTTCGCATGTTATAATTTTAATTTTAGCACTAAAAGTTTTCAAACTGAACAATTTTTAATATTTCGTCATAAAATCAAGAAATAATGGGAGGAATTTCATCTCTTATTTAAAAAAGAATGCTTGAATTCAGGGCAAATCCAAGGGGGTTTCGAAAGGTGCGAGCGCACAAGGCCCCACGCCGCTGTCAGATTGCGCAAAACGAAAATGAATTGCATTCATTTATTTAACGAAATCAAAATTTGGCGGCAAGTTTTATCTTCCAGGGCACAATATCGCAAATATTTACAATATTTATTTAAATTGTATCCAAATTTTACTTCTATTCTAAAATTATATTGACCTTACCAATAACGCTCATAAAAAAAATTACTCGAGATCTAGCATTAGAGGCGACAATTAATTTGCTTAGTCATTTTATGTAACGAATCCACAATCCTATATTTTGGACAAAATCCGTCTAAGGGAAGTCCGTCTGTCTGTCTGTTCCCGTTCATGTGAACACTATAACTCAAAAACTTGAATAGCTAGATGGATAAAATTTGGTGCACAGTTTTATCATCATGAATGCAGGTCGATATAAAATTTTGGGCCAAATCCGTCACAGAGTTGACTGTCTGTCGGTCTATATAATCGCATACTTGTACAAATTATATCTCATAAGCCCTTTGGCTTAGATAAATAAAACTTGGTATCACGGATGCTAACAATAATTAAAGATCTGTGCCCAATTTTCATCTCAATCGGTTAAAAAAGAGGTGTTGAAATTGCATCGCATACGTATTGGAAACAATCCTTGTGCATGATATCCAGGGGCTTCATGGCGGAAGGCTGATGCTTAACGACTCCTGCTTGGCGCTTTGTCTTCCATTTTGGCTCCTTTTTCCCCTTTTGGCGAATTCTGATCCTGCTCGGATTATTTTATTTCCGTTTTTCCCCCTTGTTTTCACGTGTTCTGGAGAAACTTGTTGCGTTCTGGGAATAGAGCAGATTCGAAATTTTTATACTAGAGAGAGTGCGGGGAACTGACGATACGAGAGTTTTTGAGAAATGAGTATACGAGAAAGTTTAGGGGAGGCCACTCCCGCTGGTTTCCCCACTAACACAAAGCCTACAGTGATGAATAAGGTATCAGTGGATAGGACTTTTTACCTACCCTCTTTCAATATGTTTTAAAACAACATATTCAATTTATTTTAAAACCCCTTGTTTACTTAAAATTTTTGAGACAAAAAAATTTATATTATACTTTACTAAGACTTATTGTAAATAAGTGAAACTCAATAACTTTGTACTATTTTTGCTATTTCATGTACTTAACATAACATACTTCACACGATTTTTCAGGTTATAAATAAGTGAATACAAATTTACTGACCTTGCAGAAGGCCAGAAACACCTGGAGTGCCACGCACAACTCAGTTAGTCCTAAAACTATACAACTCAGTGAAAGCCAGATTTGACTGGTGTTTCACTTTATCTAAACAATTGCGACATTCCTTTAAGCAGCATATAGCATATACAAAGTAGAATATGTAACTCACCTATCTTCTGTATAAAAGAAAAATTCATATAAAAGCTATATACTGCACTTGCTTACCTGGTAGACATGTTTTCTGCTTATGAGATGCTGTATGTGTGAATTGTTCACAATTATCATATTGTTGTGTCAGGAATTAATCCTGAAAGTTCTGTTTAAAAGAAAGCCATTGAAACTATGGACAATCTCTCAAACGAAACCATTGGGAATTGTAATTCCTTTATTGTGATTTTAAAACTAAGATCTAAAACATAAAATTAATAATAATAAGTTAAGTAAACATAACCGAAATTCTTTTATTACAATTCCCAATATTTTAATAAAAAAGTATTACTTTGGAGTTTGAAGTTTACGATTTTTTTGTTTTGCAGTTTGTTTCCTTGACTGATTAATTTTTTTCTTTACAGTAATTATTTAAAAATATATTTGTTGACGACCATAGTAACATTTAACTTTCTTTTTCATGACTATGTTTATTATCACAATAATGTTCAAATAAGTTTTCAGAATTTAAGTAGTTTTCAGATAGTTTTGAGGCAATTTTTCGTGGATTTTTCAGATGCTCTAAAGTTGTCTTCAAAATCAAAACAAAGTTTTTAAATAATAATATAATTATGCACAATAGCGTTAGCTGCATTTTGGGTAGGGCAGAGAAGCTGTCCCCTGTCTAATTTAAAAATAAGGCCATAATTTTCATCAATTTTAATCGTCTTATCTACCGTTAAATTACTTTTGCAGGCAACATATTTTAATTTTAACAACAAAAATTAAATTAACAACAATAAACACGCAATATCCTGCTATGTAGGTTAATGCAGTGGTCCTCAACCCCCGGGCCGCGGACCGGTACCGGTCCGTGGATCAAATGGTACCGGGCCACCCAAGGAACATTAAATTATTTCCATTTTTATAAGCTTTTATTCAACTTGACTGTCTTCCTTCAAATCTTTTGATCGATTTCTTATCCCCAGATGGAACCGTCTCGTTGAAAAGAAGCAAACTCTGGGTTCTCATTGATTTAGCGTTCTAGTGAGTTAAAATGTTAAATCACTTTATATTCATTTTTTGGTGTAACTGTATTTTATTTTGAATATGCTTAAATATTTGTTTATTAAAAAGCAATTATTAAACATGTTTTTAATGTTTAAATACAATACAATTAAAATTATTAAATCAAAACAATCTAAAATATAAACAATCAACGTCACCCTCTAGCAAGGTCGCCGCGGTAAAATTATCAAACGTTGATCGGTCCGCGGCAATAAAAAGGTTGGGGAACACTGGGTTAATGGACATAAAACCTCTCTAAATCCTTCTATATTCTTATCAACGACATGAATGCTTGGCCAAAATGGAAAAACCACACTTCCTTCATCAACATCACCAAAATCTTGTAAATCAGTGTTCGTAATTAAAAACTCGGTCAAAAGTTTTGGATGATTTCCTTAGTTTTAATAAAGAACGTATCCTAATATTTTTAATCTAAACATGAAATGCAATGTCAGAAGTTATTCTTCGAATATAATTTTCAGATGTAAAGTAATTGACTTAATAAATAAAGAGCTGATTTTCTTAATTACACTAATCAAATTTTAATATACATATTTAAATTAAAATGTTTCAATGTTTACTTTCGCTTACTTTGCAGACAATATGAACAGAAACTTAGCAAAATGGATTATAGAAAATAAAAAAATTCAATATTTAAGAAATAAATTTAATATACTTACTAATAGAAATGAAAGCCAAATCTTATTGTTATGATGAAAGGCAATAGGAACTATTATGATGGATAGTGTACTCGGAACACGGTACTTGTTGCTAGCATATACTTTCTAAATTTATAATAATTGGAATGATCAGTAGTCTGCTGAATTGTGGAGTCGGCTTTCAAAGTATAATCTTCAATTCAAAAATATTTAATATTCTAATCGAAATTTTAGAATTTTAGCTTGATTAACAAAACTAAAAAGTTATGAGCGAGTTATTGACAGTCACATTAAAAAAATTCAGGAGTCATAAATTGTTGACATTGCGCATCAGGAATTTTCAGGATTATTAAATGTTGGAAAAATTTAAATTCATAATCTAATGTGAAATAATTATAGTCCGTAACTTCAAGTTGAGTGCACATTCCACAAAAAAAAAACTAAAATTGCTCACAGTGAGCCAAACAATAAATAAAAATTATATTAAATAATTCATTTTTATTTTAAAATTATTTTCCTCTCTCGGAAATCATGGCACTTCTTTTAACTTTCATATATAAATTTCTACAGTTAAGTTCACTAGATGGCACCACGACAAATTCATAAGTTATATTCTGTTTATGTGTTGGTAGTTGCAACATTTTCTAAAATTTTGAGCGAAATTTCAGCCAGTGAATTAGATGAGTATGTTTTTGCTTTCTAAATTTATAATAAAAAGATGATCAATATGTATAGAAGAAAAATGGGCACTTAATGGTATAATGCATAAAATATAGCCCGAATTCATGCAAAGCTTGGAAGAGTTAACTGCAAAAGATCACCAGACACATTTATAAGCTTTGCTAAGGACATCTATTTATAAACACTTTCTATACTACAGTGAAACCTCTTCGAACGGCCACCCCTCTTAACGGCCAATTTTTCGTGGCACGGATTTTTCGGCCCATAGATCTAATGTTAAAATAACCCCTAGTAACGGCCACCCAACCCCTCTGAACGGCCGCCGGGTGGGTTCGCCCATCCCATTTAACAAACGCATCGGTTAGAGATTTACTTTTTAAACTGAAAAACGAACTTGAAAAAATGATTTTTTCCAAGAAGGTTAAAAATTTAAAACAGTCACAAATTGTATCCTTTTTTCAAAAAATGTAAAAAAATCATTAAATAAAGTACTGTTTTCTCTTTAGATAAGTCTCAAACTTAATTTTAAATAAGAAATATGTGTCAGACTTGTTTATATTATGTATTATAGCAATTATCTTGTAATTGTAACGAAAACCCTTCAGAGCGGCCACCCCCTCTGAGCGGCCAATTTTTCTCGGAACGGAGGGGTGGCCGCTCAGAGAGGTTTCACTGTACTTTAATATGAGTATTTTATAAGAACAAGATTTTCCTGGTGGCATAACAACAATGAATTTTCCAGTAGCAAAAGGAAGAATTATTCCAAGTTACGTTGTCTCGTCGCTCCAAGAAATTATCAAAATAATTATATGGGACGGAAGGGTTCTATCGTTTGTTAAATGCATTTAAATTAGATTTTATGCTCGTGAAAATAGTTGCACGCATTTATAAATTCAAAATGTGAGTATATTTTTTGTATAAATTATAATCGGAAGATTGATTTACTTAATTATCGAATTTTGCATATTGCAGCTTCTATAGTACACATCTCAAAATATGAAGAAATAACGCTTTATAAAGTTGTATCTAATTATCCAGAAAAATTTCAAAATCATCAAAAATTCGTAGTTGACAGATTGAAAAGCCTCATCTATTTTTAAGAAAGATTTTCAATCAATTTATTCGCTAGATGGCACCACCATAGCTAGTTCATCTTAGTACCTTAATATAATCAGAAAAATGAAAAATACTCATATTACACCAGAAGGAACATAGATAAATAAGAAAATAAAATACACAATAAAAATTTAATTTTTCCCTCCTTTATACAGAAGGTAATTTAATTAAGTAAGGAGTTGTAAAATCGGAAAGGTGCACAACGGGTGTTCAAATCAGGTGTACAAGGTCGGCCCGAACAAAAGGGGAACCCGGTGAAAAGTTGGTTTGCGGGGCCTTGAAACTAATTTCGTGAAACAAATTAATAATTTATTGCGTTTTGTTATTTATTACACTGCACAAATTCGTATAAAAAGGACTTAAGGAATAGGTGAAAATGATTAATAATTAAATTATTTGATTTATGAACAACTAGCAGTACGCGCACGGCGTTGCCCGTGGTATCAGGACTTCAAAAAAATGAAAAAAAAAACAAAAAAAAAAAACGCCCACACAATGACATGAAAAAGTTTAGGAAACAAAATCAAAACAAAAGATACATATTATTGATTTTACAGCTTATTTTTTCCCCCGATAATGACATTTTATTTGTAGAAGAGTTAATCCAAAACAATATTAAAAAGTTGCAAAGTGAAAAATCATTATTATACTGCAAGCCACAAAGCAAAGTATGCGAGATGAATAAATACGTTAAGATACTGCCGAAAATAATAATCAAAGTCATTCAATTGAAAGTTATGAAATCACCTGCACCGTCAGCCAATCAAATTGCCAGCTACGTTCCGGAAAACTGTGACGGGAGGAAGCTGGCTAGAGAAAAATAACTTTCAACTGACCAGGAAAAAATTAATTTAAAAAAACGGGAAAAGATATTTTAACCGTTCTTGTTTTAAATCCGACAGAACCGTTCTAGTCATAAGCTGAAAAAAAATTTGAAAATAATAGTGTTATTAGAAAGTCGGATGCTAGAATTTCAAGAAATCCGAATAAAAAATGACCATAAAAGTGACTATTTTGCAAAAATTTCTCAAAATTCAGTAAATTACGTTAGACGTACGAAATTAACTTCATTAGAACGGAAATCGTTTGTTCTTTCAGATGGTGTAACTGTTTTTTTCGTACAATTATTCGAAGCCATACTATTGAGAAATGAGTGCGAAAAATCACCCGAAACAACACAAAATATTAAATAAAAAAATTTCTAGATTAAATTTTAAAATTCCGGCTCCGAGGTGCATTCAGTCACCATTACGATTACCTGTGTGCCAAATTTCATGGCTATAAGTGCGATAGATTTGTGTGGACATCGCACGCAGGCACGCACGCACACACATAGAAACATTGCCTTTTATAAGTATAGATTTTGGAGGGGATTAAAATGTTAACATTATAAAATTAATTCAAAATAATAAAAAAAATTATTATTTTGAATCATGAGAAAGATTTTTCTACAAATACGACTGTCAGGTCAATATATTTTTCAGAACAGTCATACAATTTGAATACAGTTCAGATAATTTTAATTTTAACCCTCACCGGCTTCTCCTAACTATCCAAAAGGGTGTGCGGCGCATGAAAGCCGGCAAGAAATATTCACAAAACAAACATGTCAAAACGTATAAAAACACAGTGTCAAAAATGAAGCCGATGCACGTTTTCTGGTTTCCTTTTTCAGTTTTCATCGAATATCTCGAAAACTATTCAGTTTTCGAATTGCAATTGATTTAACAAATTAAAGAGAGTAGAATTCTACAAGAGAGTAACTACAAATACATGCCTTTATTTTCTTTCAGCTTTAATAATTTCGCAGATAATGGCTCTCAGAAATGGGAGATTTCCAATAATTTACGGCCACCTAGACCGCTGTAACGGCGCGTTAACTATCCGGCAAAAAACTTTTTAAAATGATCTTTTTTGTGCAAAAAACCGGTATTTTATTTTTGAAATAGCCCAATAATTTATGACCACCCTATATAATCTCTCTTTTACTGACAGGCTTTGAATTTTGACTGATAACCCTTTTCCTGTCGAGTCTTTTACCGTTTAAAAACAAATAAATCGTTCTTTATTCGTATTTCAGAGTCAACTTCATTAACGTATCTTAAAATAACAGATGTTTGTAGTTGATGGCTGTGGAATACAATCTAGTAAAATTGTGAAATACTTACCGTTTTTTTATTTAAATACAGTGGAATCTCCCTATAACGAAATCGCTTGGTTCCAGTTGAAAAATTCGCTATAGAGAAAATTTCGTTATACGGAGATTAGAGATTTTTGCAGTTATTTAAATAAATGTAACAAACCTTTTAGTATGTTCGATAAGTTCAAAAATATTTAATTATGACTTTCAATTAAAAATGAAGTAATATTTATTATAAATTTGTTAAAATTATACTAATTTTTATTGTATAAACAAAATGCTCAAAAGCGGAGATAATTCACCAATTTAGAGAATAATTTGTACTAGTACGGATAAACATAAAATGCGTATTGTCACATCCATTTGCTGTTTCCATCCCCCCTCCACCCCGATTCTTGGAATCTTGACCCCTAGAAATGTTGCTCCCTCTGTAGAAACCCAGGTCCCCACAGCTGCATTACCCTTCACATAGCATTCTATTGTTAAGTGTTATCGCTGGAATGAACCATGCCAGTTGTTCCAGAAACAGGCACGTGTGAGCGATTTGTTTGCACAGAAATTAGCAACTTTCTTCAAAAATGACAAAAATCGAAAAGATAAAGGTCTGAAAAAAATTCATTATAGGGCGACAACCACTTCGTTATATGGAGAATATTTTGAATGTTATTTAACATTCCGATTAAAAATTTCGTTATAGGGAGAAATTCGCTGTAGGGAGACTTCGTTGTAAGGAGACTCTACTGTATATTATTTACTTTCTAAATTTTTTAGTCAAAGCAGAAATCGTTTTGTATTCTCTGAGATAAATATGTACGGTATGCTCATTTCACACAACGATACAAATTTCGTTTCATGACTGGGTGAAAGAAATGACCGTTGTGTGGTTTATATAAAACATCGCCACTTCTTTTGAATGTCAAATTGTGGTCTGATAAATATAAAATTGAAGCCACTATTCGTTTATAAACACATTTTATGCAGTGTGTTTCGCTTCTAGTTATTTTTTTCATGTTCTTTCTCATAGTGTTTCCCAGTTTGAATTTCTTTTTAAATTGTAACAATTTATATGTAGCTTATAAATGATATTCTGATCTTTCAGGACTTTGTAATCTCGAAATTGAATGAAATTCAATCATTAACTCCAATCAAACACAAGGAGAGGTATTTGAAGAGTGGCACAATTTGGCACCTTTTTACTTTCTCGTATACGAAGTATACAAAGAGAAAGTATTGTAATCGTCCAAAAATTCGAACTCGAGATTTCAACGAATCTCCACGTTTTAGACCTCCCTGAGTCCGAAAAACAAAATTTTGGTATTATGTCTGTCTGTGAACACGATAACTCGAAAACTATTAGAGCTACGGAGAGGAAATTTCGTATGTGATCTTTACACATAATTTGTAGGCTTCTGTCAAACTTTGGACAAAATCCGTCGGCGGGAAGTCTGTCTGTCTGTATGTCCGCGGTCATGCGAACGCTATAATTCAAAAACTGGAATAGCTAGATCGATAAAATTTCGTACACAGTTTTATCGTCATGAATGTAGATCCGTATAAAATTTTGGGCCAAATCCGTCAGAAGGTTGACTGTCTGTCGGTCCGTATAAGCGCATCTCCACCGCGTCCGCTATCTCCACCCGCATGCGTATTGGACGCAATCTTCTGTGCACGATATTTATTGACTCCTGCTTGGTGCATTTTTTTTCATCCGATTTTCCATGCGCATGCGTACTTGGTAGCAATCTGTGCACGCGGAAGGATTGTCCTTGAGCGAAGAAAGAGTAGAAATCGGTATGCATTTAATCGGAATGCATCTCTTCGAATTTGATTTTTTACCTAAATATTTTCTGATAGTCATTGGATCCTGGGTTACATTAGGTTCGAATTTTTTTATCCACGAGGGGAAACAGCACCTTTTTCGAGAAGTATACGAGAAAGTTTAGGGGAGACCACTCCCGCTGGTTATTTTCAGGAGAGTAGCCATCCCTTCTTCGTTCTTGATGTTCCTCATTCTTTAATTTTCTTAAATAATTTCAAAAAAACTTCTGCTATTTTCATCAATCGTAAAATCGTAGTTTTTTTCTTATGTCGCTCCATTTTGTATGATAACCATTCTAAATTTATCAGTTAAAATTTCAGGACAAGTACCAGGACCTTTGATATCGACATTTCGCTTTCAACTCTTTGTTGATCCTGTTGAAGCTGAGATCATTGGATTAATTCATCTTGTCGTTTATTTGACGCCGACAAAAAATCCACCGTCTATATGTCTCTCTCTGCTTCATGTTTATCCTTTCTTTTTAAAATTTTTGTAAAATGGTTTTCCTTTTCCCAATGCAACGAAAGCTGTCTTTATGATGATCAAGATTGTTTCCGCGGATGTCAAACTGCATAATTTGATTCCCGCGATTATGATTTTTTAATAACTGTTACGTTTCTTCCGTTTTTTTTACATTTTCGGCTTTAAAAAATTTTGCAAGGGAGTTCCTCAAGTTTTCAGCATTTTTTTCTCTTTTTCTGTGTTTTTATAAAATTTATCAAATCCACTCGTATATTTTCTTCCGGCATCTCTGTCTCTACTAGTCATGTTTCGAAATCATCCAAAAACAATATAAAAATTTAAGATAAATTTTTTAGTTGTATGATTACAACAATGAAATATATTATTTAGTAAATTTTAATAATATATTAATTATTTAATTAATCCACCGGGAGGGAACTGACCAGATTTGTCTTATTTTTAAATACGAAAATTTTATTTATTTCCCCGCCTAGCGATTAAAACGTATGATTTGTACTTTTAGCCGTTACAACGCAAGCATAATGAAACACATTGTTTTTACTTTTCTTACTTTGTTTTGGCTATGTAGCGAGATTCAAAGCCCCCAACTTGCCTTCGATTGATTGATGTGAAATTTTTTCATATCGAGTGATTATATTCAAATGTATGTATATTCGGATTAAAATAAAAAATAAGAATGCATTTTTAATTTGCAAATTCAGTCAGCTGCGCGGGGCCTTTAGAATACGCAGGGCCTAGTGCGGTCGCACCGTTCGCACCCCCGTCCGGCAGGCCCTGCCATTTTCGAATGCTTTTGTCAGTTGAACTATCTTTTCCAATCGTCTACGAAATGCACGTTGGACCAAAATTACAGATTCCGATTTCGCATACTGCAAGACGCATATTTACGGATGCTACTATGGTTTGGATTGAGGTCGCTTTTCATTGGCTCTTAGCGTCACGTGACTTCGCTTGTTTCTGAATGATGTCATAGGAGCGCGCTTAGTTTGGATTTCGATTTTTGTCTTAGCTACTGTATCATGGAAAAACCAAAATTATCTTTTAATTACGATTATTTGGATATTTCTAAAGGGAATGATGAATTCAAGATAAAGATAATTTTGGTTTGTCCATGATACAATAGCGAAGACAAAAATCGAAATCCAAACTAAGCGCGCTCCTATGACATCATTCAGAAGCAAGCGAAGTCGCGTGACGCTTAGAGCTAATGGAATGCCTTCCTGAGACGCCATTTTTCGATCTAGCGATCGCAGCGCCATCACGCCTTCCGTACTCAATACAGGCCGGTGAGAAAAGAAAATATTTGAGTTGTTCTTTCCTTTAAATTTGTTCTGGTTAGTTTATAATTGACTTTATTCTAGTAGGTTCAAATACCGTGCATCATTTTGAATAACATTGTATAATCCTACGCCCATAATATATAGTTACGGCTAATGTGATTAATTGGTTATTATGGATAATAACCAATTAATCACATTAACCCTAATATAAACATACGAAAGAAGATTTTTTTTTTGTTTTCATTCCCACTAATCGTTTAAAAATTATTTAAGAAAAAAGTGTTAACCACTTAACTGAATAGTTTTCTTTGCTATCTAATAAGATGACCCCTCCTGTTTTGGAAAGGGGCTGTCGTTTTCATTCATCTAAGAAGGTATAGGATACTTAAGATGTTTATGGATCCTACATATTTTTTGTGTCAAATTATAAAGCTAATTAATGATTCAATTTTAGTTTATAAGACTAAAATTTCGATAATTCGATGCGCGAGTATTCTCGGGCTGTTAAGTTAAGCGGTTAATTCTTTTTCTTTTGTTAGAACTACTAATAATAGGGACACGGATCTGGACCTATTGTTACGATTCCAGATTTTTTCATGAGAATTTGAGAATTTTTTTGAGTACACTTTACCTCGTAATCTTCTACGCATTGGTCCAGTTTTAGCTGCTGGTTGCAGCTGCTATGAAGCGCATTTTAATTTTTTACATGATTAGCATCATTATTTTGAATGCTTGGCTGTGAACTTATGAAAGATTAATTTGTTTTCATTTCATTGATGCATGGAGAGATGAGAGTTAACATGAACCAAATCCATCTTTTGAGAACACTGCCACTATGGTGTAGAAATGTAATGTTTCCGGTGTAATAATGATTCAAGTCCATAGTTCAATTTGCATCCACCAGGTAAAAAGAACAATGAGAAGTCCATTGTTATTTTAAAAACAGCCGATCAACTTTGAGATCGGTTTTCTCCTTCACGTTAACTCCGAATCCTCCATATTTGCTAAAATTTATGTCATCTGTTTTGATTTATTTAGAATTTTTTTTGTCTCTGTCCCTTTTAGATACCTCTTGGATACATTAAACTGTTTTTAATGTGAATCAGAGAACCTATGAACGATTTTAAAATCAATATTAATAATAAGATATTCCTAAAAATATAAAGACTCATATTTTTGAAGATTTCAGCAAACTTAAATACAGTGACCTCTCACTTATACGCGCTCTCTCTTATGCGAGTTTTTTTCGCGGTCCCGTTTAGGGATATAGGAAAACAGTGATAACTCTTATTCATTTATGCGCCGCACTGAATAAACACCTCTCACTTATGCGCGTCGCAAAAACTTTTTTTGTTCAATTTTGTTCTACTTCTAGGAATGCATTCCCACGCCCTTCCTCTATTGCTCAGATTCCAGGAACACATTCCTCTAACTTATACACAGGGGTGTAAGTGGGGGTTCTTGTGATTGACATCAGAAAAAGTCGCATTTATACAGCGGCCATTTAGAGAGGTTAGTACGGTACGTACCACGTGGAATTGATCGCTATCGAAAGAACCATCTTTGGAGTTTTTGTTAGATGGTTACGTTTTAAAATGGTGAAAAGAACGAAATAGTCGCTTTCGTTTAAAATAGATGTTGTTAAAAAATTCGAAGAAAATCGTTGCACCTCGCATAAAGCTTTAGCTGATCATTTTAATGTCCCAGAATCGACATTTGGAAAGATTTTTAAAAATCGGGAGCATTTCCATTTCCTTTGTGATCTTAAAATATAATTAACGGAAGTTATACACGTATTTGCACTTTGAAAACAATCTTACTTACATCTTTCAGTAGTATATACATAGTATTAATTAACAATATATGTACTCTGTATTGATGTTTCACTTTTAAGCTCCTTTTTGCGGTTTTTCACTTATGCGCGTCTCTCACATATGCGCGTTTTCTTCGCTGTCGCCTGTGCCCGCGCATAAGTGAGAGATCACTGTATTAAGAACATTTACAGTGACATTGGCCAGTAAAATATTGAGAACGGCACAGTTAACCTTGGAATGGAAATGTGGTGTCATTTTGACTCAATCTTCGACTCCAACTGAGATCTCACAGCTGCAACAAGAAGGAAAATCCCTTCCTCCTAGCTATGCTATTTACAGATCTTTAGCCAGTCGACTATCAGAAATCTTTCATGTAGGATTTGCCGCCTCCAGTTCAATAGGTAGCCTTTTAAACCCTTTGACATGAGTCAACCTGAAGTTCAAGAAAAGGTTCAGTTGTCTAAGAGTCAACAACAGAATTTCTTGTTAACTAATTGGTTGAAATAATAAAGAAGTAAAAAAGGATGGTCATGTTTAGTAGTTGATTTACGAACGTTTCCCTTATGTTTCAGCTTGAAAATGATAAGCTATTTATCAATATAATTTTTTAAATTATCCGGATAATATGCAGGTCATGCTATTTGTTCTATTTCCTGCCCTTCTAGTGTCTTAGAAACTTTAGGTGTTCTGTTAGGGTGCATATTTTCATCCAAAAACAATAAGTTCCAATGCACCACGGAAAATATGGATATGACTCAGAAGAATTTCAGTGAACTTTCGCTCCAATACCACTGTACAAAGAGGTGAAATGGTTGTGTCCTGCCATTTAACACAATACGTCCTACCATAATATTACTCCTACCTCCTTATATCCTGCTTGAGCTACACGGACATTCTAGTGATGGTAACGATTCTCTTCCTCTTTCTATTCTGTGTCCAGAATCACTTTTCATGCTTTTTGGAATTCTTCAGAGAACGTCACTGTGGTCACTATGGTTGATTCCAAAGATCATGCTTATTATATAAATGTAATTATGCGAATAGGCAGAATGCATGTTGCAGGCTTCCATGCGTATGATTCAATCGCCGAGAAACGTTTCTGGCAAATACACACGTTTCAATGGTTTTGACACGGCAAGAGTTAAATTTTTTTTCCTTTCTGGTTCTAGAAATGTATTCTTTTGAGATGTAGTGTTTCGTTCATGGCCGCCATCATATTTTCGAAGAACAGTTCAATCTTCAGAAGCGTTTTTGAATTGGAAGATAGTATTATTCTTCGACACGAATTGAGAGACAACTGCTTTGCTACACTGCCTCGAGGTGCCTAACTGCTTTGACCACTATTCTACGCATTCAATTTTTAGGTAGATTCCTTATAGGAACTCTACCTATTGCAATGGTTCTCATGACATGACTTTCGGAAAATTTCTGCAGATCTTCACCGATCATGACCCCTAGAACCCAAAACCACCCTTCGTTAAAAAGTTTATATATATATATATTCCCATGTTATCTTGTGAACACGATAACTGGAGTAATTTTGATGTAAATTTAACCAGCTTGGAATATGTTGTAAGGATAGTGAAAATCTCGGTCGAGTTCGTAGATGGGCTATCCAGCTCAAAGGGGGTGGAAATGGTGGGGGGTGGAAATTTTCATTTTCCCATAATTCCTTTACAAATGAAAATAGAAAGAAAATTCAAATTAGGCGAATTATTGCCTTATCATAACGAACAATTTTTGAATTTAAACTTTTTCGATAGCTACAATTGCTTAGAAGTTATGGGGTGAAAAGTGATTTTCCCACCCTTCCCCTCCTCTCCCCCTAACTTAAAGTACGTTATAACCTAAGCATGTTACCCCTTGTTGGAAAGCCCTCGTCATTTGCAGTTTCTTCCACCCTCTTTCATTCTTGTAGCTCCAATACTTATGAGAATAGAGGGCAAAAGGTTCTTTTCCTTATTATTAGTAGTAGAGAAGTATAGGCATAACACTTTGGCCCGTTTTATTTTGTAAAGATGATAACTAGAGTAATTTTGATTAGATTTTAACTGGCGACGGATATGTTGTAAGGACGGTGAAAATCTCGGCCGAGTTCACAGATGGGCTAACCAGCTCAAAGGGGGTGGAAATGGTGGGGGACTGAAAATTTCATATTCCCATAATTCCCGTACGATTCAAGATAGAAAGAAAATTCAAATTAGGCGAATTATTGCCTTATCACAACAAACAACATTTGTATTGAAACGTTTTTGATAGCCACAATTTCTTAGAAGTCATGAGCTAAAAAGCCATTTTCAATCCCCTCCCCAACATATCATTTCCCCATAGCTCTGTTACGACTAAAGATAGAAAAAAAAATTTCAATTAAGCGAATTATCACCTTATGAGAACGAACAACCTTTATGCTAAAAGTTTTTTGTCTGCTAGAATTGCTTATAAGTTATGAGAAGCGAATATTAAATCACCCCCCCCCCCTCCAATTTATCATTTCCCCATAGCTTCGTTAAGGTTGAAGATAAAAAGAAAATTTCAAATAGGAGAATTATCACCTTATCATAACAAACTACTTTTATATTGAAAGTTTTTTGACAGCAAGAATTACTTAGAAGTTATGAGTTCCCATCAACCGCATTCACTTTCACTTTTTATACGGTATAATACATAATTAATTTATATTTAATATCTTTGTTAAATTTTGTTAATTATAACTGTTAATTGATATACCTGGCTTTGCTCCGGATTAAAATGTTTTCATGTTTAAGATTTTCAATTTAAAAATTACTATTGTATAAATATTATAATACACAAATTCCTTTTCTGATCTAAAACGCTTTCAATTAAAATGAGAATATCAATTGAACCAGACGATTTTTAAAAACATCCGTTTTCTTCATACGTTATTATTTGTTATATAGGTACTTCAAATTTTGTTAACAATTACTAAAGTCAATGAAAGGTTTTAATGAATATTTTGAAAGAATTAAATTAACTATTTAATTATTCATTAATTTAAAGCGTGAAAATAAATCAATAGCTGGTCCCGATATAAATTGTTAAATCGTCTACTTTTAAAATTCTCTTTTAGCATTCTTCCTTCTGGAAACAGTTCTTCGTATTATTTTTGATCAACAAGAATATTGTTACGAATTCAGTTTAAAATTAATTTTGAAAAAAATATTAAAATGGGAGAAACAAATTTATGGAAATGAAAGACATCGCGGAAAAACGCCTTGCTTAATTTTTAATTAAGTGAAATTTTAAGCATCTTTTAGGCTTTGAAAAGTTGAAGGTGACCTTTCTCTTTTCTTAAATAAAAAGTTTCTAAAGTTTGATTGAAATCAGTCCAGTGGTTTAGGACGAGATGTGGAACATACATACATAGCCACAGTTACTTTTATTTAAATTAATATAATTATTAGATAATTATAAGATAAAGATTACTGGCATATATTATGGGCCATGAAAAAGGTTTTAGTGAAGTTTTGTAACAATTAATTTTTAACTTTATTTAAGTAAATAATTAATTTTAATTAATCAAATAATTTTAATAGTTAATTTGATAATAGGTTTTTTGACAGAATACTTTAATTTGACATTTAACTAAACATGGCGGGACCACGATTTGTTTAATAAAATCCATATAAAGTAGCCAAAAACGATAGATATTTAAATAAGAGTTTCGTTTATCCTTTTTACTATTGAAAAATATCTCCTTAACTTTAAAATTGTTTGGGATTTTCTGCCTGAGTATTTGGTTTTAACCGTCGATGGAGATTTAAATTTACTGTTCAAACTGGCTGCATTCATATCCTATGCTTTAAACACACGTATTAAATTTTCCACACACAATGTTTAATAATTTTATTCTCTTATATGTTACGAATTTAGTGACTATTATCTCTGTAACCAGGGCGTTCTCTAAATGAGCCCATTCTAGTAGTATTTAAGTGTTTCCATGTCATGTGATTTTACCATATGGCAAAGTAATGTTCGCACGATTATACTGTAACCTAGATCAAATAAATTAATTTTTAAATCTTGAGTCTTTCTTCATTCGTGCAAAGAGTCAATTTCTTGTTACTGTTTCAGATAGGCTGGCTTAATGTTATCTAGGAGATATTTGCACTGCTGAGATGTTTATTTCTTTATGACTCCTACCTGTTGAATGATTATGTGTTGAGATATAAAAAAATGACCAATGTACTGACCGATAAATCTATCATAACTTTTTGGAATGAAAAATGGAATGATAAAACCTTGATATAGCAAAAAATTAAATGTTATGAAAACAGAATTACAGCATAAATATTGCAATGTGTGTGGACAGTAAAGTCATTGGCTATGTCTGTATTGATCAATATGTAATATTTCATTACTTTTGTAACATTAACGTAAAGGAATCTACCTTAGCCTTCAAGCTTGCCGAAAAGTGATTTTGTTACATTCTTTTTGTAATTAAAAATTGCATTTACAGCATTATCCGAAATTACGTATGTCTGTAAACATACAGATGTATGTGAATTTTACCCTCAAACTTTACTACTTGACACTTTCAATATTAATAAATTCGTGTACACAACCTTTCACAAATGAGCAAAGGATCACTGGAAAAACTTTAGTTTTCAAGCAGCGTAAGCCAGTAAAGGTATTCTTCAACTTTTCACAGAGATAAGAGGCAGTGGCGTACCTACATAAAATGGCGCCCAGGGAAATACCGAGACTGTGCCCCCTTATTTTTCTTTTGAAATGCGATCCTGATTTTCTTTTCGAAAATTTTATGCTAGGGAGTGCAAAGATTAAAAGGGCAAATAAAACATTTTTGGGTTGCTAGGATTTACAAATTTTTTAACACAATTTCGTTAAATTTTCACTGAACATTTGCATTTCATTTATCTCATAAAATAATAAATAATAAATAATGCAAAATGTGTACAAATCTCTTAATAAATTGAAAAAGAACCACACGCATACGAATAAAAATGAGAAAATTATATAAATAACTTTTTTTCCCATAGACAGTAGGAAAAGCTCTAAACATTGAAGTAAATTATTTGCTAACACAGATAAAATTATACAAACGCCTTAGGGACAAATATATTTATTGTAATATTATTCATAATATAATTCAATATATAATTTCAAGCATACTTTTAAATTTATTAATCAATTTACAACTAATAAAGTTTGATAAAGTTTTATCTAGTACCTTATGACAAAGCTGAAAATTAATTGCATGAAATTAGGGGATATACTATTGGAGGTGGAAAAAATGCTGATACAAACATGAAATAAAATTACAACATTATTAACTTATTTATGACATGTAAAATTGCAATTCCTTATTATTTTATTAGACATTATTTGTGTTCATCAAAAAACAATACATTATTTCTGAAAAATTTTGGTGGCTTGAGAGTATCCGAAATGTTATGAATTAACTTTTCTGGCTTTTAATGAAGCAAAAGTTTTTATAATTACAGTACTTTAGTACAAAAATGTTTGTGCATGTACTAAACATAAGAATTACAAACAAACAAAAAAATGATTGCCATATTTACATATTTAAATAATTATTTTATGTTAAGTATTAGTAGTTTAATGATTTGATAGTCAAGGGAAATTTTAATGTGTTTTTTAACAGTAAAATTAATTGCTGACGATAGCGTAACTCTGCGATGAAAGAAAATGCTTCACATTACGGCAGGAATTGAATTTCTCTTTTATGTATTTGTTTTCGTTAATTATTAAAGAAGTCCCATTCATTTATCTTGATTTCAACGTCAATAAGGACTGATAATTTTACCAGCAACTGCAAAACTTTACGCGGTCTTTTCTCTCTCAGTGAGTATTTTTTTTGTTTATTTACGTTTGGTAGAACAACTGCATCTAGGTTTTGTGAAATAAAATTTAAAATAAACACTATCGTATTTTCATCATACAAATTATGCATATACTCAGTACTAAAAACACTACACAAAAAATGGAGGTATATTTTCCGTTCTTCACTCTTTACTGATTGAAAATAGGAATGACACTTTCGCTAACCATTTATCACCAATTTCCGAAGAACTGATATCCTGTCAGTATGAATCAGGGATACCTTGAAAAACCATCAGAAATCATGCGGGGGATAATCATTCCAAACCATCTTCACGTATCTCCAACCCCACCGAGACACAAATTTGGGAAGCGACCTTCCTTAAACGAGCTTTTAATTTCATTGACGGGGGTTTGGGTCAGCTAATCTTTGAAACATAATATTACCTTAGAGAATTTACTCTATGAATATTACTTGTTATTTTGTCGCAGCTTGAGATTTCCGGGTTGTAAAAATGACTGTATCCTAAAGATTTCCCCACGCTTTATTGAAACCATTTCAATCTTTAAGAAACTTGGAAATAAGAGCTTCAAAAAAACTTCTTTTCTTTTAAATATGACCAATTGATTCCTTAATTTTGCGCCCCCTTGCATTTGCGCCCAGGGCACGTGCCCTACCTGCCCCACCCATGTTACGCCACTGATAAGAAGTCTTGACCTATGACGCCTTCTTCACTTATTTTTTCTACAATCGCGCAGCTATAGGAAACACAGTTTCGTAAAAAAACAGCTGTTCTTTAAAAATTATTAAGCAATTCAATAAACTGCACGAATGTAATAAACTGTACTAATTATTTAAACTATAGCAGTTCAAAATTTAAGAAAAGAGGTTACACTAACTCGTCTTAGAATCGAGGGCAGCAAATTGGCATATAGCCAATGCATATGAATATTAATCGAACATAGTTATAAACAATGGTGGCATTTTTCAATACGAGGCCACAGGCTAAAAATGGTTTGAGGCCCCTCCCCCTACACAATATCGAGAAATCGCACTCGGTTTAGCACTACAATGTACGTCGAATAGGTTTTGAGACCCCCTAAATTCTCGAGGTATGAGGCGAGCACCTCTAACGTCTGTGCGAAAACCGTCACTGGTTATAAAGAACCAGCTCCAAAACAACTAATTGAGATACAGTAGTTTCTTCAGATCATCACTTTGAAAAAACTCTAACGCTTTATTTTACGTTGTGTGTTGTGCAACGGTTTACAATCTGTTTTATTTTAGAGGACAAACTACACACACTTACGCGCAGTTTTCAAAAGCGAATCCGAAATCCATAAAATGTTAGCTGGTTCTTAATTGTGTAACTACGTCAAATTTATCTTTACTAGAACTTTTTGATAAAAAAATTATCAAGTAAAAATTTTCATCAAAAACTTAGCTTTTTGTAAAATAATTTTAAATTGGTTGATTTTAGTCATGTTCACACATACACACACATAATAGAAAAAAATTATAGTTTATTTCATGCAAATCCCCACCATACGACTCCGAGGGTTCGTAGAGATAATGCCGATTGCTACTGGATCAAATATTACTAATTTTTAACAATATACTAAACAACAAATTATATAATAGATAATTGAATCACGTTTAATTATAGAAAGAATAAAATGAGGAGAATTTGTTATGTAATTGATACACATTCATTATCAACAACTTATATGACATACGAATCTTTTAACTTATTCTCATAACTAAACATATCAGAGTTACAGACACACAGCATATAGCTCTAAAAATGACAGTTTACTTTCATATAGATCGTTATTATCTAAGATCTTTTTACTATCATATAGATCGTTATTATGTAAGATATTTTTACTTTCATATAGATCGTTATTATCTAAGATCTTTTTACTTTCATATAGATCTTTATTATCTAAGATCTTTTTATTTCCATATAGATCGTTATTATCTAAGATCTTTTTACTTTCATATAGATCATTATTATCTAAGATCTTTTTACTTTCATATAGATCGTTATTATCTAAGATCTTTTTACTTTCATATAGATCGTTATTATCTAAGATCGTTTTACTTTCATATAGATCTTTATTATCTAAGATCTTTTTACTTTCATATAGATCGTTGTTATCTAAGATCTTTTTACTTTCATATAGATCGTTATTATCTAAGATATTTTTACTATCATATAGATCGTTATTATCTAAGATCTTTTTACTTTCATATAGATCGTTATTATCTAAGATCTTTTTATTTTCATATAGATCGTTATTATCTAAGATCTTTTTACTTTCATATAGATCGTTATTATTTAAGATTTACGCCAAGTTTCTCTTCGGCGTCCATGCACAAAATTATATAAGGTATCTTTCCATATTAGCTTAATAAAGTATTCTACAGCAACGTTGCAATCGCACCGTTTAAATTCAAACTCTTCTATTCATGCTCATAATTGGCATTCTCCATTCTAACGTTGCTTTCGTCCGTTATAATTTGAAAGTAAAATACGGACTTACCTATCAATTTGACAGTAGATCCATCAAAACAATGCTTAGGGGAAGCACTGGATTCATATGTGCTTGAATAGTATATTTTCCAACCTAATTCGCTGGGTTCGTCCCAGGGAGTTATCAAGCAATTTCGAGTTCTTCGAATTGCAGAGCTCTTTCACAAGGAGAGATACAATCACACCACTGCCAGCCTTTGTGATTAGTAAGCGGCACTTTCACGGTCTTTGCGGGCGACTGTTTTATTTCAATGTAACCACCACAATTTGCTTTTGCTTGTGGTTTCCTTTCGTTAAACGCTTGGGAGATGAAAGCCTTCCGGATACATTGTTCTAATAGCACATGCCAGCATGCGCCAGTGTTTCAGATTCTTTTTGAGATTACCGTTTGTAGTCTATACAAAATCGATTTTGTCTTTTTCAGCTGACGTGCTTTGCTCGAGCTGACTTTTTCTGGACTCACGATTAAGAATAATTGCTGTTATTGCAATTCCAGTAGTTGATTAAAACATAATGTCTATTTCTTATCATTGTTGAGTACTTATTATAGACGAATCAGCCGTTTAGAAACTTTGTTCAAAATGTGAGTTGCATTTTCAGCAACTTATTCGCATGACTTCTTTTCGTATCTTCTTATGGGTGGCACAGCACCAGAATTTTTTCCCATTTACTTATAAGTTGGTATATACGTCGTAGCACAAACGTAATAGGATTTCACTCTTCCCACAGAACTTATTTATGGAGTTTCTAATCACCATGGATATAGTTTCGCTATATCCTACTGTCTCAACACATACATA